>PPHD01025883.1:0-11625 GCA_002909625.1 Bambusicola thoracicus
AAAAAGAAAACCCAAGAATGGATAAACAAGCACTTAGTTTGCAGAAAGGCCGTTCCCTTCAGTAGGAAACAAATTCTGGACTTCAAATGTCTCAAGTAGCTTAATGATTTGTTATTTTTTAGCACTCTTTTGCTAAAGAGACTTTTACTGAAGCCTAGCAGTTAAGTAACAACCATATAGTAAGTAAAGACTTTAATTTCCTGTGTAGAAATCTGTGGAAGAAATACAGGGAGGATCCAGCATAATACCAAACCAGTTTAGTAGTTTCAGAACACTAAAGCATACTAAAATAGTTTGTCTCGTAGTTTTTGCAGGCTGTAATGTTTATTTTGTACTACATCTATGCTGCTCACTTCTATGTCTGTCTACTTTTTTTTTTCTGTCAGAGTACGGAGGTTTTCCTATTTTATATCCTTTATATTGCAGACATAGTCCTTTAAGAATATTTCAGAAGGATTTCTTCCACATTCATAAATCAGAATCTGAAGTGGTATGCTTATGCTGGCAGTTAACTAGCGAAGTATTTGATAGAAATATTTACATCCAAATTAATTCTCTCTTCCTTAAACTTAGTGAACAGATGAAGAGCTTGGCAATGCTTGCTTTAAGCCAGTACTTTCTTTCGCAAGAAATCTGATGTAAATGCAACCACCCATGACTGAAAAAGGGAAACATCTTGTTCATTTATGGAAGAGAAAGGAAGATCTGGGCAACTACGAGCCAGTGACCCTCATGTCTATACCTGGGAAAATCATGAAGCAGATCATCCTGAAAGAGATGTTAAGGTACATGTGAGTTGAGGAGATGATTTGAGACAGACAGCACAGCTTCACTAAGGGCAAATTGTGCCTTACCAAACTGGTGGCCTTCTGTGATAGTGTTGGCACTGGTGGACAAAGGAAGGGCTACTGATGTTATCTACTTGGACTTCTGTAAGGCCTTTGACGTGGTCCTGCATGGCATCCTTATCTTTAAATTGGAGAGATATGGTCATGAAGACTGGATTTTTCAGTAGATAAAAAAAATGGTTGGAAGGTCACAGACAGAGGGCTGTGGTCAGTAGCTCTATGTCCAGATGGAGGACAGTGATTAGTGGTGTCATACAAGGGTCCATCTTGGGTCAGCTCTCTTCAACATCTTTATTGATGACATTAGATAGTGGGATTGAGTACACCCTCAGCAGGTTTGTGAGCGACACCAAGATGAGCACAATAGTTGATACAGTAGAAGAGTTGCCATACAATGGGACCTGGGCAAGCTTGATAAGTGTACATGTGTGTATCTAAAGACGTTGAATAAGGCCAAGTACAAGATGTTGTATGTGAGCTGGGTGTAGATACGTGTACCAGATACGTGTACAGACTGGGAGAAGGGCTCATAGAGAGCAGCCCTGCAGGACCTGGGAATCCTGGTGAATGAAAAGATGGACACAAGCCAGCAACATGTACTTGCAGCCTTGAAGGCCAACAGTATTCAGAGCTGCATCAAAAGAGTGGGCCAGCAGGGTGAGGGAGAGGATTGCGCTCCCTAAACTCTGTGCCTGTGAGGCTCCACCTGCAGTACTGCACCCAGCTCTGGTGCCCCTAGTACAAGGCAGATATAAAGCTATTGAAGTGGCTCCAGAGGAGAGCCACAAAGATGATCAGAGGTCTGAGGTACCTCTCCTATGAAGACAGGCTGAGTGAGCTGGGATTGTTCATCCTGAATAAGTAAAGGCTGCAAGGAGACTTTTTGACTTCCAGTGTTTAAAGGGAGCTTGTAATCAGTAGGGATACAGTGTTCTTATACTGTCTGATAGTGATAGGACAAGGGGGAATGGTTTTAAACTAGAAAAGATTTAGATTAGATTTTAGGAGGGAATTTTTCTTTCTGAGAGAGGTGAGGTGCTGGAACAAATTGCCCAGAGAAGCTGTGAATGCCCCATATCTGGAGGTGTTCACGGCCAGGTTGGATGAGGCCCTGGGCAGCCTGGTCTAGTGCCTGATATAGCAGCTGGTAACCCTGCCCATGGTGGGAGGGTTGGAACTAGGTAATCTTTGAGGTCCTTTCCAACCCAAGCCATTCTGTGATTCTGTACTGGCACCAAGACGTGTCTTTAGTAGCAGTATCAAATTCCTGTTAGTTTTGGAAAAGATGTAAGATCAAGAACTTGCACTCTGGTAAAGAGCAAGAAAAAATGTCCTTACAGGCCTCAGGTGGCCACAGAAAGGTTCACCATGTGAAAGTACTACGAAAGACAGCCAAAACACAGCCCTCTTGCAGAAGATGTAACTTCTGTAATAACTTTTAGTAATTCCATGTAGTTTCTCTACATATTGAAGAGAAATCTCTTGTTACTGTAATACTTCCATTTTTTTCTCCTTTTTCCCTTTCAATCTCTGTAGGTTATTGTTCTGAAACTTTTAGCCCTACCTAGGATATCATATGTTTTTGTGCCTATAACAAGTAGTCTGTTTTCTGCTAAAGACTCCTATTGTGACTTTCCAAGATCTTGATCTCTGTTTTGTCTAGTCCATACTCACTATGTAACATAAGGTTTAAATTCATGTTGAGTAAGACTAAGTTTTTTTTCTTTCAGACTGTTATTCAGACTTATGGTATCGCATTAACACTCCACACCAGTGTCTAGCCTAAGGCAAATAAGCATTTTCCTTGCACTCACAGCGTTAGTAATACTCCACCACTAGTTATAGTTACCTCCCAGAAAATTCTGATGGAGAATTCTTCACTTCTGCCTATTCTCTTTCTGCTGAAACACTCTTTCTTCCTTCTTGCAGCAGTCTTTTCTCTGTGTGTTGGGTATCATTTGTTCCTTTCTTGAGTATAGCAAGGCTTGGATCTATGAGGAGAGTGATCTACCTCAATTCCTACTAATTTACTTGACCAGTGAGGCTTCTTCAACCAAAATATGTCTGGAGTATTAAACTTCTTCAGGTAACATATGGAAAAGCCTTTTCTGAAATATTTTACTCTCTCAAAATATGACAGTTTTGATGAAGTTTGTTTATGGCTAACATATATTGTCCACTAACTTTCTGCAGGATGAGTTCAATTTACATTGCTTTTGAATAAATATTTTGCCTTAATTTTATATTGGATTTGGCTTTGACAGTCATTCAAAGAATCAGCTTATTTTCCTTCCCAAATGTGATATGTTACCTGGGCATGTACTGCACACTGATATATTCCTGAAGTTTCATATATCCTGCGTTAAAAATTCTTCAAATCACAGTTGCTCAGCCAAGTAGTGTGCTCTTCCTCACTTGTTTATAGGCTGTTGTGTACATCTAAGGCCTCAGACTAACCACTAATTTCATAACACAACTGTTTGATGTCTCATTAGATCTATTTGTTGTTATGGTTGTGTTGGTGGTTTTTTTCTTTAATTTTCTTTTTCGAAAACAATCTACGTGGATTACCTGCTAGCCTGCTTGACTAGCTAGGCACATCCAAGGCTCTCTGCAGTGCTTCAGCTCTTACTCATCAAGGGGCAGAGGGGAGCAAAAAGGTCACTTCTTACAGCACAAGAGGCAGCTTGAACTCCTAGAGTCTTAGCTCAAAATCTCACCTCAGCAATTCAACCTGATTTTGCCATAAGGTCCTCCAGGTGGCAATGCAGACAAACTAACAGGTCAGAGTGTGTGTTTAAACACACAAAACTGAGAACATCTGAAGTTTAGTTGAGCAAAGTGAGCATTTTGATTATGTTTAATATAAAATAAGATAAACAAAATCATTTGGCAGGGCTGCTGAGTTCATGTAAACAAGCACTGGGTATATAACAAGAAGGACAAATGTGGTTTATGAAATCCCATTAACATTATTCGTTATTTCGTAGCTAAGATTAAGAGATATTTTAAATTAAAAAAATAAATCATAATCAAAATAATTAAAGCTGAAGCCTCTAAAATTAGTCACTGTTATTTTTTATTATTGGTATTTAATTCTTCACAGTCATGTATAAAGTTTGCTTTTTAGCCCATGTGGAATGTATGCAAAACATCGCTATTATGATTTCGTATTTTATGTACAAATTTTGCAAAGCTGGAAGTATGTGTATAGTTACGCATACACAAGGTGTACATGTTTGTGTATGTATACACAGACATATCCGGCAGGTGACAGGTTTTTCCGTATACTTATATATTTTTACTCACCCCAAAGATAAATAAAATACTTAATAGGATTTTTCCACGTTGTGCTACAGAGATGTTGCAACTACAACCAAAAATGAAAGCAAGCTCCCAGTGTCAACCTACAGGAACTGACTTAAATGTCTATTAGCTTTTGTAATTATGTGAAAAGGTGGTTACCTTTTGCAGCTTGCCACTCTCGTTTATCCTCCAAAATACAGTGCCCACTCGTTAGCATGCCAGTTTGATAAGATTGATTTGTTAGGGAGAGGAACTTCAGAGAAATTTGACCTTCTCAATAGGAATTAATTATCAGATGCACTTATTGCTTACAATCTGTGAACTTTTTTTTTTCCCCGGAAAAGAAAGTCCTCCAGAGTTTCATGAAATTATACTTGATTTTTTTTTAATTTATTTTCTTGAAATTTTCTACCTGCTTATGCAAATTTTTCTTTTCACTTTTATGTGTAGTTTTTTGCCACACTGGTATATATACAGAAACATAAAGGAAGTGTTCCTAACACACACATTTGTGTGTTTTTCTTCTGATTTTATCACTATGATATTGCTTCAGCTAAGCATTCCACGCATAAACCTACACATTAAATCTTTTGTGATGGATTACCAGGCCACCCAATTATTTACAGAAACCACACAAATGCTCCAAGGGGTAATTAATTAATTTATGTCAATTAATAAATAAAAAAATTAATGATGTGAATTACTATAATGCTACATAATTTATAACATTTTCCTCCCAGAAAATTCCAAAGCAATTTCTAGGCTACAGTAGTCACTTCAGACACTCTAGTGTGGAAAATATATTTCTATTCTGTAATGTGCTATTAGATTTTATCCAGAGCTTGAAGAGTAAAAGCCAGCTCTGACAACATGGTATTTGAGGATCTGTAATTCCACTCTATGTGTGCTTCTTAGTGTGTGATAATGGCTTCCCTGGTCTTTTTGTTGTATATAATGGTAGAAGATTTTGTGATTCTTTTACAGATTACAGTTTAGCAAAGAATTGGGAAATATTTTCAGTTTTTTTTAATGTTTCATAGGTTTTTCTGGAAAAATTATTTATTATATAGTTTCTTATCATTGTCAGAAGTGAACTTGATGATTTAGAAAGTTCTTCCAATCATATGTTTCTAATATCCGCATTCCTTGAAACTCCTGTAAATTTGTGTTTCATATTGAAACTGATATATTGCATTAGCATTTCTATTTAATACATACTTATTTATAATGTTCTCATCTACAGTACCCAAGCAGAAAGAATTATTCAAGTTCCAAATGGAATTTTTTTTGCAAGTCCATAATGTCCATCTATTACTTAAGTGACTTTCAGTAGCTACATTCAGTCATTCATGTTCTAAGTAGAGAAAATTACACCCTACATGTAAACTCCTTATTTATGCTTCCTTCTTTGTTGTTGTCATTGCTGCTTGTTTGCTTTTTCTTTTGATCCAGGCTCTTCTCTCATCAAGTGTGAGCAAATCTTGTTGAAACCTACTGGGCTTTAGTCATTTTTCCTCCAAGCCTTCACTGATTTACCAATATAAAAAATTACATCTTTCTTTTTCCCTATTCAAAATGAATGTATCCCTTAACAAGCAGTTTAGTGATAGTCATAGAATGGCTTGGGTTGGAAGGGACCTTAAATATTTTCTAGTTCTAACCTCCATGCTATGAGCAGGGCTGCTGTCCACCAGATCAGGCTGCCCAGGACTTCATCGAACCTGGCCTTGAACACCTCTAGAGATGGGGCATCCACAGCTTCTCTGAGCGTCCTGTTCCAGGGCCTCACCACATTCTGAGTAAAGAATTTCCTCCTGATATCTAACCTAAATCTTTCCTCTTTCAGTTCAAAACTGTTCTCCTTGCCCTATCACTATGTTAAAAAAAAAAAAAAAAAAAATTCTTTTTTATAAGACTCCTCTAAGTTCTGAAAGGCTGCAATGAGAACTTCCCAGAGCCTTCTCTTCTGCAGTCTGAACAAGCTCAGTTCCCTCAGCCTGTTTTCATTGAGGGGGTGCTTCAGACTTCTGGTAATCTTCATGTCCCTTTTCTGGACTTGCTCCAATAGTTCCATCTTATTCTTGTGCTGTGGGCTCCAGAGATGCATGGAGTACTCCAGGTGGGGCTGCATGAGGGCAAAGCAGAGGAGAACAAACACCTCTTTTGCTTACCCCTCTTTTGATGTAGCTGATTCATGTCCAGCTTTTCACCTGACAGGACCTCCAGGTCCTTATCTGCAGAGCTACTCTCAAGGTTTTCTTCTCCCCATCTGTATTCACGTCTGGGATTGCCCAATGCAGGTGCAGCACTTTGTACTTGGCCTTGTTGAATCTCATTAGGTTCATGTGGATCCACTTTTCGAGCTTTTCCAGGTCTCTCTGGAGGATGTCTCATCCTTCTACTGTATCACCTGCACCACTCAGTTTAGTGTTGTCATCACACTTTCTGAGGGTGCACTCAATCTTGTTATCTAGCTCATTGATGCTGAAGAGCACCAGTTCCAAGACAGACTTCTGAGGGATATCACTTGTCACAAGACTCCAGTTGGACATAGAACAGTTGACTATAACTCCTAGCTATAGCTATCCAGTCAATTTCTTTTCCATCAAATAGTCCACCCTTCAGATTCATCTCTCCAAAATATGTCATGTGGGACCACATCAAGGAAGTTCAGGTGGGTGATATTTGTCTTCCCTGTGTCATCTCATTCCATGGTAAAAGTCCATGAGATTGGTCAGGCACAATTTGCCCTTAGTGAAGCCATGCTGGACACATCCAATCACCTCTCCATCTTGCATTGCCTTACCATAGCTTCCAGGAGGATCTGTTCCATGATCTCCACAGGCACAGTGGTGAGACTCACTGGTCTATAGTTCCCTGGATGTGTCTTTCTCCCTTTGTTTCCCTCTTTCCGTTTGCTGGGGACTTTGATGGAAAGCCATGATTTTTTTTGAATATGATAGAGGAGGGCTTGGTAGCTACATCCATTTCCTTTAGGATATGGCTCCAGATTACATGTTCAGTTTCATCAGGTAGTCTTGAACTTTCTCTTTACTGTAAGTTGGAGAGATTTTGCTGCCCCATCATCAGAGACAGATATGGGAAGCCTGACTGCTAGTGAAGACTGAGGCAAGGAACTTGCTAAGTACATATTCATTGTTGCCAGCTCTTCCTTCTCATTCATCTGAGGGGATACACGTTTTTCAGGCCATTGTACCTATAGAATCCCTTTTTTTTACTCTTTGCATCCCTTGTCAAGTTAAGTTCCATCTGTGTATCGACTTTTCTGATTACATCCCTGTGCATCTGGACAGCATCCCTGTACTCTTCCCAGGGTACATTTCACTGCTTCTACTGCCTGTGCATTTATTTCTAACATCTCAGTTTGACCAGCAGGTCTTTGTTCAGACACACCAGTTTCTTCCCTCCCCTGCTTCATTTCTTACACGTGTGGATGGAGAGTTCTTGACCTCTAAGAAAAGTGTCCTTAAAAAGTTGCCAGTTCTGATCAGTCTGATTATATAAATCTTAATATTGTTTCCCTGGAATAAGATTTATTCTGACCTTTATTCTGACATGTTATTACTATCCATGTTTTTGTTAGGTCTGATCCTGGATGGGAACTAGGTATGTAAGAGGAAGGTGGTGGTCTGTGAGAAAAACACGCACATAGTTCTTGCTGCAGGTCAGATACCAGGCCAGGCATCGGTACACAAAGTACCAGTAGAGGTTTAGGCAGGCTGCCCTAGTTAAACAGCAGAGTGACAAAATAAAGTGGTTGAAGAGGGCAGAACTGGAAATCTTAGGGTTTTCTTGTTAATTTTTTTTTGCTGTTGGCAATGTAACACCAGAATGGTGAATACAACACTGAAAACCAAAAAGCAAAAAAATAAAAGAAGAAAGATACAGAGCTATAATTGGAAAATATAGTCATTAGTATTTGAGGAATGTTTTCTTCAATAGAGCAACAAGAATGAAGTTATGAGAACTGTATTTCTTTTACGTTGAAGAGGTTTTATAAATTTACTTGTTTGGTGTCCAAAGAGCCTATATTTTTTTGTTCCTACCTTTGTGAGCTTATCATGGGATATCTACCAACATACAGCCAGTGCTAGGATGCTGCTGATATCTTTGGTTTCTAATGTAGAGAAGATACTGCAGACTTGCTATATGAGTAAATAGACCACCTTATGCCGCTTTGCTTCAATGAGGCAATTTTTGATTCTTGTTGAGTGGAGCTTCCACCATAAGTTCGACCTAGTGATGTCATATTGCAGGTCTTTTCCTTTCTCTGTAAGTCCTTTAAAATTTTTCTAATCCCTGAACTAGTCTCCCTGCTTGAAGGAGTTCTGTGGTAGAGTGGTTTGCCTGGTCATGAGAAATAGGAATTCAAGACTTGCTCCATGTTTATGCCAGAGATTGTTCCAATTTAAGAAGGCTGCAAATGTCTATATGACTGAACGCAGTGCTTCATAAAAGGAATATGGTACTGCAGAGAGGAAATAATTAGTATAGGTCTGATGTGGTTTGCATAGTTTTCTAACCAGTTCTATAGTGGGAAAAAAAAACACGCGATCCATTTTGTTAAATATGTATAAACGTTATTTCTTTATCTCTCCAATTCTTCTGCTGATCACATTACAGTTCCAAATAGAAATGAATAGAGGAATCTTCAAACTGAATTCATTCATCAAACCATTGGATGCACACAGTTATAAAAACATGCAAAATATATTTTCCATTTTATAATTATTTCTTGTCTTTACTGTGGATGTGTATGGAGAAGAACTTTATTATAAGCCATTTCATGGTTTGTTTGGGGATGTTTTATATAATTCTGTGCCTTTGTCACAGTTCCACAGTAGCCTATGGAAGATGACAGTCCAGCTCACCCTGAGTGCCAATGCAATGCTGCAGTTTACCAATATCACAGTATAGGTTGTGACCTAGTGAGTACAGCTAAGTATGTTGATCCAGGGCAGAGTCCATGGATCTAGATCAGAATCCATGGATCAGAGTGAGTGCTGTGATACGGTCCCCCAAAAGGCTACTCACACAGCTAGAACAAACCTATCCATTTAAATTATTTCCTTGCATGGGCTTAGCAAGTGAAAAACTCATGTTTATTCATTTAAAAATACATCTATGTCCAAACATGTTTAGTTCTTTTCCATATTTCTCTTTTTTTTTCCTGAATACATTTATTCATCTATTATAATCATCTATTTCTTTTTCTGTTGTTAGTGGCAGATAGAGGTGCTTTAATTTTATGAACAAATTAGTTTCTCCTTTATTCCAAAAATTGTGTTATTATTGTAACTCTCTGAACATGTTATTATAATATCAGTAGTAAATCCCTTCAGATATAGACTGATCTTCCTGCATGATCTGACAATAATTTCTTTAACAATCGGGATATGACTCAGATGCTATACACCAAATTGTCTGTAATAACCTCTCCTCAGTTCCTATTATCTGTCATCACTATAGATGCGCCTATAAGTTTTCTATAACTATTTTACTCATCTGGACATCATTTGTTTTATGATGCAATATTTGTTCTCATAGCAGAAAAAAAAAAAACGGATTTCTCTCAGTCTTTCAGGGTTTATCCCGTTTTTTTTACATGAATACTTCTCATTTCAGTAAGACTACTATTGCGAGTAAAGGTTGCAAAATTAGATCTTATATCACATATATCTGAAGTTGTCAGAAGTATAGCTGTACTTCTATAACTGTGTTTCCTGCTTTAATTATTTCTATGATAACACACTTATTTTCCGTATTTTCTGTATGATTCAGTATTAAGTATGCTGGCTTTTAACAACAACAAAAAAGGGAAAGTAATGTTCTATTTGTTTAGTACTGCTGAAAGTATGATTTGACATGCATAACTGCAAAAGACTTATTCTGACAGTGCTTTAAAGCCTAAAATAGAGGATACTTTACAAAAAAGAAAAAAAAAGAAAAAAGAATTAGTTATGAGTCAGTTGAAGTATGGAAAAATAATACAAGAGATAGAACAGCAAAATCTTGAACAGCAAAACATTGCAAATAACAAAACTAAGACTAGAGACAAACATACGCTATTAGCTAATTTAATTAGATTTCAGCAAAACCTCTCTGATCCTTATTAGGCAATGGAATGGGTTGTCCAGGGAGGTGGTGGAGTCACTGACCCTGGAGGTATTCAAGGAACGTTTGGACATTGTGTTGAGGGACATGGTTTAGTGAGAACAGTTGGTGATGGGTGGATGGTTGGACTTGGATGATCCTGTGGGTCTTTTACAGCCTTGGTGGTTCTATGATTATATGATTCTATTCTATTAAACAAATGAAAATTATGACATTATTATTAAAATAGCTAGCAAGTGATGGACTTTTACTGTCACAAAAGCACGCTTTATCTTGGGCAGCCACTTGACATTTTTGAAGACTTCTGTCATTTACTTTGGAGAAAAAAAGGTATATTGTTTTCTTTTCCAGTGCTATGCCATCAAATGCAGTGTTATGACGACTTGGAAAAGAAAAAGGAAAGGTCAGGAGCTGGTCCTTTTGGAAGTGCAATAAATGAGTTACAAAGGAGAAAGTGAGACAAGGCAGAATCTAGTTAGTGTATATTAGAAGCAGCAAAATTTCCAAGGCTCCTTCCCATGTGAACAGTTTGGGACGTGTTCCTGAAATACAGTATCTCTTTCTCATAATTTGTGACTTCCTTACCTGTTTGAACTCACTGACTTTCAGTGGTTTTGTCAGGTGAAACCACTTTTTTCCTCTTATTCCATTCCTAGAAGATTTTGTACGTGATCCATTTTGTCAATGGTTTCTACCTCTAGGAGGGGAGGAGCAATTTACGCAGCTGAGCTGTGAGATCACCACTCAGAGTAAATCTAAACTCAGGAAAATCCTGAGGATGACGGGTCCACTGCAGTTCAAGTAGTCTGCCTAGAGGCTTGAAGCAAGCATCATTCAGATGTCTTATAGGAGAATGCCTTTTTTATTGTCTGATGAGGAGAATCTCTACTTTTATAGAGCTGCTCTTTCCCAAAGCACTTTAAAGCTCTTGATGGAAAGCACTGATATTATCTGCTTACTTCTGCTGTTGACAGATGTTTCTTCATTTCATAGAGACTGCGACAGAAGGAGCAGGCACTGACTGAGTGCTGCAGGTAGCAATCAGATGCAGCTGTCCTCAAATGCAAATAAACTGGTGAACTGTAATCTTAGTTGAAAATGTTGATCCACTGAGCAATAACTAATCATTAAATCCAGTTTTACAGTCCTATATGATGTTCTTCTCTTTACATATTAGCTATAGCTATCTACTATCCCATTTTGATGTATATTAATTAACTGTGCTTTGATTGGTCTATTTTTTTGCATTTTTTCCATAATACTTCAAAAGATGCTACTGGAGAAAAATGTTGAAGGGAATCAATCTAAGTACTATCAAACATCTATACAACCTGTT
>PPHD01025884.1:0-11625 GCA_002909625.1 Bambusicola thoracicus
ACCAGGAACTATCACCTGACTGTCATGACTTTTCAAATATCAGCACTACCTTATGACTCTGGGATGCATATCAGTGGGACCCATAGACTGTTCAGTTTTCTCAAGTGGTTTTAAACCTCATCTTTGCTTACAGTGGGAGGGATGTTGCTCCCCCAGTTCTCCCTTTCTGACCCATCTGCTTGAAGAGCAGTTGCCAGTGAAGACTGAGGCAGAAATGTTGTTGAGTACTTCATACTTCTCCTTGTCCATTGCTACCAGCCTGCCTGTATTTCTCACCAGTGGGGGATATGCCTTCTTGGACATTCCTTTTCTCACTGATAGGCCTTTAGAAGCCCTTCTTCCTCTTCTTTGTGCCTCTTTCTAAGACCAGTTCCAGTTGGGCCTTCTCCTTTACCCCATCACTACACATCCAAGCAGCATCCCTATACTACTCCCAGGTACCTGTTCTGTTTCCACAGCCTATACATTTTCTTGTTCTTCAGTTTGATCAGCAATGCTGGTCTCTTGCCTTCCTTTCTGAACTTTCTACACCCAGGGATGCTGAGCTCTTATACACTATGGAAAGCTTCCTTAAAAATCTGCCAGCTCTGTTCTTCTCGCTGTCCTCAAGGACAGTTTCCCAGGGGGTTTTGTTGACTTAACTCCCTGAAGAGCTGGAATTCGGCTGTCTTGAAATTCAGCATCCTGATTTTACTTTGACTGATATTTCTCAGGACTGCGGACTCCACCACTGCATAATCACCACAACCAAAGCAGCCTCCAATCCTGATGTCACCACTTGTATTGGTGAGCAGCAGATCCAGCATTGCATCCTCCCTGGTGGGGATGTCTATTACTTGGCTCAGGAAGTTACCCCTGATACATTCTTGGAGCCTCCTGGGCTGCCTCATTCTTATGGTACATCATAGTTAGGAAATTCAACCTAGTTCTAATTCCAATTGTAAAAAAATAATAATAATAATGAGTGTGATATTAATTGGAACTGAGTTTATACTGTTATGTATAATGCATATTTCACAATAGATTCCTAGACTTCATATGTTTGGACTGTAAGAAATATAGTTTGTATTAGATTGTTGAATAAAGTAGAATTTTCCTAGCGTGATCACTGCTGTTCCATTTTATTATGATTTTTTAAGGAATTATATATCTGTTAGTGAAATAATATAAAATATTTTATCTGGAAGCTTTGAAAAGCTAATAGCCAATTCAAATTATACTTTTTCTTTTAACAGATGTTTAGAAAGGCACTGGTGAAAATGTTTGAAGCTAAAGGCTTGGACTGTGTCTTCATAGAAACAAATATGAGTATGAAGAAACGATATCACATGGTATACGAATGCATTCCTCTTCCAAAAGAAGTAGGAGATATGGCTCCAATCTACTTTAAGGTATATGAAAAAGCTTTTTCTTTGGGTCGTTTGAATGTATTTGTCATAAATTATTTCTGGAAAAGTTCTTTTTATATTGAAGCACTAGTTTTGAAAAGGTATTATTTTTTCTGATGAAGAAATGTTTCTTGATCTTCAAACAAATGTAGTGATTTAGTATCTGAAAAAGAAGCTTTTATAAGGGTAAATTGGACTGAGTGCACACATACTTCAGTATTTATGAGTAAATTATTTTATTTGTCCTTTGAAAATGTTCTCTGGAAATAAATAAGATAATTGTTTTAATGAAGTCAGTGTGATGAATAGCAATGCAGTAATTTTTACGACACATTTGTAACTCTCTGTGTATCTCTCTCTCTCTCTCCACTCAACGTGGTTGATTTCATTGGCTATGTTTTAAGTGCATTAAGTATTTTCTTTGTAAACAAACGGAAAGGTGAAGTACAAGCTTCAATGCAGTGTTTCCACCATTAAAATACACAGTAAATGGAAATTAAATGAAAATTAAAAAGATACCTATGCTATACACACTTCCATACTATGAAAGATGCAGAGTCAGCTTTAGAGGTCTTTGGGTGCAATCAGGCTTCTAATTTGGATTTTCCTTTTGGAATTTCAAAATAGAAAAAGAGAAAGAAAGATAAAAGGAAAAAAAGGCTAATATGGCATAGTGAAATCAGAACAGGTTTATTATGACCTTAGTAAAAAGAAAATGAGACCTTTTAGTCCCTAATAATTTGAAAGTTTCCTATTAGAGATAACTCGTCTGGCAAAAGATAGATTTAAGGGGGGGAAAAAAAAGGAATATAATTAAGTGAGTTTCAAGATATTAAATGGTTCCTCTATAAAGTATGTAAGTTCTCAAAATCAGAAAGATTACCAAAAATAAAATGAATGGTTAAGAAATAGCTCGTACTTGCAGTGCAAAGTTCACTTTACTCCATTGGAAAGTGAGTTCTTTGCTGTGTGAAGGACTATTTTCTCATTTAGATAAATGATTTTACAGAAAGCTATAATGGAGTCTGATGAAGAGTGGTCCATGAACAAGAAGATAATTGATCTTTCTTCAAAAGATGTTCGGAAATCTGTAAGTAATGAAATATATTGAACACGGAAGTTTTTGGTAAATTGCTTTCATCATTTTTAGTTATTAACTGTTTCAAAGAGAGAAGAAAAGGAGCGCAATTAAATTAGTGGATCAGGAGATGGCGTAGACATGATGAGCATTGGAGTCTGACTGAACTCCTAATTGACGTTAGAAAAGATTCCCATTTATTTCAACAACAGATGGACTGAGCTGCAAACATTGCTTGAGAACAAAGCTGGCATTTTGAGTACACGTACCAGCATAATTTTCTTGATTAACTTTAAGAATTAAGATAGATCAAAGATCTGCAAATTGCTGTCTGGGAAAGAATATGCTGTATCTTTTGCACTGACCTGGAACAGCCTTTGGTGTTGCTAAATTTATGAAGTGAAGATGCAAATAGTATTATAAATCTTTATTTCTAAAACAAAGGAGCTGAAACATTTTTGCATATAAATCTTAAATGAATAATCCTGAAACTGTTAAGTTCAAAAATTGGTCCATAGGTATGCTTTGGATTAATTCTGCTTCTTGGCCAATCAGGACATTTATTTTTTTTAAGAATCATATGTGTTTATGATTGTATTATATACGTATTTGAAGGTAGATTACTTTTCAAATTAATTCAGGACACTTCTTTAAATTAATAAAATGCATCTGTGTGTAAAAGTATTTCACAGTTGTGTAACTTTAACATTATTTTAGGATAAAAAAGAAATGACTTCAAGAAAATATGAAAGTATGGTTTAGGGACTGAGGAAAATGAGTTGTACTATGAGATGGTGGTGTGCGGAACGGGAAGCAGACATGACTGTGACATTTAATGGGCTGATTGTGTGCCGGAATTGGGACTACTTTTCTAGAGGCAGAACCCCAGCACACAAGCTTAAGCAGCCAATGCTCTTGCACACTATCAGAGCCTTTCTGTTTCTTACTCCACACCCTCCAGTAAATAAACTCAGGTGTGAGCAGTGGGCTGGGAGGAGGCACAGCTGGAACAGTTGACTTAACAGCAAGCACACTTCAGCAATAAATAAAGAGTGGTGTATTATCAACACTGGCCTAGTTACCAGTCCAAAACATTGCTTTGTGTGGGCTGCTCTGAAGAAATTCCATCCACAAGCAATATAAGGAGCACCTTATGAAAATTTTCAGTTATTTGATCTGTAGCAGAGAAGATATGTATGAGTTTGAGGCTTTGTAAACCTTACTATACAGGAACAAATTATAAGCAAAATATGAAATTATCCACTTTGGTAGTTAATCATAATTCCAGCTATCTAGTTGGGTTTTCCAATACTGTATTCTCTGTAGAGGTGTTTCCCTTCCCCTCCTTCATGAGGAGTATCAATGTTTCCTCTGAGTAACCACTTCCTCTTACGATGCGTCACCTTATTTTTAATAAATGTGCTTAAAATTTGTACTCATCCCATATAATTCAAAGCTGTGGACTCAGAAAGGCATTTGCTCAGTGTGTGTTCTGCGGTCCAGCTCCTTCCTTGTCTCTGTCCCTCTCAGTCTCTTACCTGATGTACAGTGGTGTCCTCCAGGTTCTGCCACCTGGCTGTCTTTTTTTTTCTGTTTATGGTGTCTGGTTGACATGTATTGTTTTTTTCCCTTTACCTGTTGGTTGTACTGTTATTCTGTATCAATTTTAGACTGCACAAAGTGGTTTGAGAAGTGATTTAAAATAAAACGTGATGCTACTAACTATAAAGCCACTTTCTTCAAGAAGTTGTGGGGAGGTTGTTAAATGCTTTCAGTCTATCTTAAATATCTAAAAATGCATTTTTTGTATATAGGTTCCTAAAGGATTACCGTACTTTTCAGTGGACTTTGGCCTTCAAGGAGGGTTTGCTCATATCATTGAAGATCAACACAAGTTCCCTCACTACTTTGGAAAGGTATCGTTGTATACAAAATCAATGTACCAGTTGTATGCTGTTGTGTAAATTATAAGTAATTAAACCAGTTGCTGCTACAGCAGTCACTTTGCTGTACCTTATCACAGTTCATTACTTGCCTTTTCATGGTAAGTCATTATAACTTAGCTTGTGAATAAAGGAATAGTTGATTGTTTTACTCTTTGATACTTAGAATTATAGGTCAGTTTTTCTTTTGAATCAATAGGAGTTCTAGATATTTGACATACAGTCTGATAGACGGAAAATAACTGCAACTATTTAAGATGTTAAAAAAAAGGGTTTTCAGGATGGTGATATCTTCATATAGGTGCTCTGACTGCCACTTGTATAAAATAGAGGTCATACACACGCAAGCTCACAGACAACTCAGTATAATGCGTATGTGGTTAAATTACTCCATTATGGCATAGAGAGCATGTATAGAAAGTGCTGCAATAAAATCTTTTCCTTACTATGTCACAGTGATCAGCTCATGAAAGAGACAGTATTACAAAAGTTTGAAGAGGGCTCAGGGGGTAATATAACATGAAAAAATTGAGAGCAAAGTGAGTAGTTTTCTTTCTTCTCAGCTTCTCATTTTTTGACACAAATATAGAAATGCATCAACAGTCTTGTAGTGTTAGGATATTTATGCTATTTTATACTTAGAAGAATTCTAGTGAGGCAGCTGTCTCGCAACTACAGTTGTAGTTTTTGAATTGGTATGTTTTTCAGAATTTTCTATTTTTATAGGTAGCACAAATGATCTTATAATTGGAAAATCAGCGTTTTTACATTTTATGCTAAAATAGAATTAAGTAATAATGTATTTCAGTATTTATTGTTATTTGTCTTTGTTATCCTTGCAAAGGAAATCATTGGTGGCATGCTGGACTTGGAACCACGGCTGTGGAGAAAAGGAGTCAGGCAGAACTTTGAGGAGCAGAGGAAGAAAGTGTTGCAGTTTGCGCAGTGGTGGAAGCCATATGACTTCACTAAAAAGAAAGAATAAGTACGTCTCTGCAGCTAAGGACAATATAAGCCATAGTTTATATGAAAGGGTATTTCATTTGTGAAATGTAATACCAGTATATTAACACCAGTATATTATGTATTACTATTATGTTTTAAACCCAAGAGTGTTATTTAACTGATGATCTCTTTCTGGTTTAGATATTGTATGGATCACATGAACCTGCAAGCCTGACAGAACCAGAAGTTTACAGTGATTTTGGTTTTTAATTTTTTGGCTGAACCAAAACCAAAATATCCACGTGACTATTGGAATTCTTAATAATACAGCATTTTCTTTTGAGTTTTATAATATTTGAAACAATTTTTTTTATCTTGTAGCATAGAACCAGTGCTTAAGTACTGCAGTATTTTTTTGGAGAAAATGGTGTAAATTTTATGAACATGTTGATTAAAACAAACACATTGTTGCACTGCCTTTGAGTCTTCGTTTTCTTTTAGTTGAGACCATTGCAGTAATGTAAGTGTTGAGGTATGATGTGATAAAACCTTGTTGATCCTGTGCACAAAAGTGCAATTTTCTGTACTTTCTTTCAATGTGCAGTAGTATTTTCAATCTGTATTTTCAATCTGATGTGTTGCACAAAGGATGATGAGAGTCCAAAGCTGATGGCAAATGGCAGCTTTAGTGGTTACAATTAGTATTGATAACAATTAAAAGGAAAAAGAGGGGAGGGAAGAGAAAGAAACTTAAGGGATAAGTATTCTCTGATGGACAGCCAAGAAAGAAAATCATCACAAGGGCCTCCCCAGATCACTCTTCTCCACTGAGCATCCTTGCTGATCTGGCAGACGATCTGTAGTAATACTTCCCCGATAATAAATTCATAGTTTTCACTGGGACCAGCTCAAACTCCCTCTTGATTGTTCCTGCTTATGTAATTGGAGTACTTAATGGACTATTATTTACCATATTTTTCACTAGGTCTTATGTTTCTTATTTTTCTTGCATTAAAGTTACAAAATGGGAGAGTTTGAAAAAGTGAGTAGAAAAAGGGAGATTCTTGAATCACTGGGAATCACAATCCATGGGAAAGCTGATAAAGTAATCTAAGGTTTTGCAGGTTCAGGGTTAGGAGAACACTGCAGGGACAGAGGACAAGGAGGAAGACATTGCTGTGGTGTCCTCCCAGTGGATGAACAGCAGAGCTGTGAAAAGAAGAGCATTGCATGGAAAGACTCTGGAAATGGCACACGGGAAGTCTTTAGCATAACAGTGGCTGAGGCATTGTGCTGGTGTCCCAACCTGCTTCTGTTCTTTTCGTGCTGAAACGCTTGTCTGTACAACTCTGTTACCTATGGTGAGCTGCTCAGGCTAAGAAATGGATAACTAAATATTTCAAAGTTGAGTAAGTGCTCATATCTGTATCCTTAGAGGTCTTCTGCAACTATTCTGAAGAACTAGGAGTTTTTTTCTTATTTTTGACATAAGCACATAGCATTTTTTTCCATTTTGCCTAGTAAGTCTGTTAGAGGTAGAAAGCTACTACTCTGTTGTGAATTTTCTGTAGGGCCTTTGTGAACTTCTGTTACTACAAGAGAAATAACTTAAAAATAATCTGTCATGATCATTTTGGCAATTGGATGTGTGATTTCTTTTGTTTTAACTAGCAAGCCATGGATGAAAGAACCATTTCTACTATTCTCCAGTCAATTTTGATCTTCTTTAGGCTACTGGAGAGATTACAATACAAATAGGGTATGAAACAGTAGCCAGGAGTTGTTGCTTACGATGTGGTAAAGCTGAAGGAAATTTAGGTAAAATGCAGTCTTTGGTGGTATAAAACATGACTTAAAGATTACTTTCTCGAGAACGGCACATTGCCTCTGTTCTCATCTCTTCCTTTGCAGGATAGCCATGAAGTGGCAGAAGTGATTGTCTCTTAAGGCTGTAGAAAAGTCATTTATCAAATGCAGTGCTAGAGATGCAGTTTTTAAAAATAATTTAAATTCTGCTCAAAATCTCTTCTCATCAAGAGAAGGTGTATGGTTCATATAGGATACATAGCTCATACATAGAAACATCATCTGGGTATATTTTTATTATTTTGGTGTCAGCAACACTGCTGATCTTTAGACTGGAAAGGACTTGGAAATATGTATGGACAACATCTCAAGCTACAAAGGCAGGGAAATATGTCTTATTCTGGCAGAAATTCATAGAATCAGTAAGGTTAGAAAAGGCCTCTAAGGTCATCTACTCCAACCATCTACCCGTCCCCACCATGGCCTCTAACCATGTCCCTCAGTGTCATATCCACATGAGTCTTGAAAACCTCAGTGACTCCACCACCTCCCTGGGCAGTCTGTTCCAATACCTCATCACTCTTTCTGGGAATAATTTTTTTTCTTAATATCCATCCTGAAGCTCCTCTGATGCAACTTAGAAAGCACCATGACATTGGCTATAAAATGGAGCTCAGAAGCCACTGAGGTATCCTTATCTTTCTACATAACCACAGTGGTTGATAGCAAGGTGATTGCCTGAAGTCATCTGCTGAAGACACAGTTAAATTCAGCTAACAGGGAGAGCAGGGCTTTCTACTAATCACTGGTGTTCTTCCAGATAGGTGGTTCTCATGCACGTCCATGTTCCACTTGCTTTCCTTTTTTTCCTCTTGGGTTCTCCATTGGAGTAAGACCGTGAGATGCTGCATTCAGTACAGTTTTGTTGCTTTGTACTTATTAAAATTCCTGAAGGAATGCCATGTGGAGTTTTATTGCTTTTAAAGAAAGTTAACACAGCAACATGCAAGGTCTGTTTGGACTGAGTTATTTATTTATTCAGTTTGTTCAGAGTGAATTAGTCCCAGATTCATAATGAAATGTGACTTACTGGGATTTTATCTACTGAGTTCTACTAACTTGTTTTAAACTTTGTATGAGTTCTGACTGGAAAATATCATGGTAAAATAAACAGTAGTTCTCATGGCAGGAGATCACAAATCTCTTGTAATCTGAGGAATGAAAGAAGTGATTTGATGTGTCCCTAAGTGATTCTCTCTGACTAAAATTTCTTCAGTATTTTCTGTCTCCTGCATCTGTATTTTTGTCATTCATGAATGTTCTCTCTTTATAATTCAAGCTGCACAAGATGATGTGTAAACGCATAAAATGATACATGCTTTTGGAAGCAAGATCCTTAATCACTGAGTCTTTTGAGTTAGAAGGATCCTTAAAGGTCATCTAGCCCAACCCCCTGGAAATAAATTGGAACTCCTACAGCTCCATCAGGTTGTTTAGAGCCCCGTCCAGCCTGACCTTGAGTGTCTCCAGGGATGGGGCGTCCACCACTTCCCTGGGCAACCTCTTCCACTGCCTCACCACTCTTACTGTAAAAAACTTATTGCTTATGTTCAATCTAAGTCACCCCACTTTTAGTTTGAAACCATTTTCCCATGTCCTATCACAACACACCCTGCTAAAGAGTCTGTCCCCACTTTAGATGATGAAAAGCCGTGTTCAGGTCTCCCCAAATCCTTCTCTTCTCCAGGCTGAACAGCCCCAGCTCTCTCAGCCCGAATCTTGCCCAAATGTAGGTTATTTCATATATCTTTGACTTTCATTCCTTTTCCTAGATTTTATTTCTGCTATGCTGAAACCACTTTGAATTCTGCTCCTGCTCTTGAAAGATTTTTTTACGGTCCTTTGAGTCATCTGCAAAATTAAGCATCATGCTGTACTGCAGGAACTAGAAATTTATGCTACATCTATGTGTGCATAGCAGTTTTCCTCTGTTACTGTTTGTCAATAGTCTTCAAATGGGAAGAAATCTTTCTTTTACATGCTGCAGGTGGGCTCCCAGTTAAAACACTGTTCTGTGTCCATCTATGAGCTGCACGTCTAAGGTGATAAAGTCATCGCTGTCCTACTCAGTGAAGTTGATGGAGCGTTGTAGGGGTGATTCATCTCACACCAGTGCAGATGACCTGATGGGCTATTCAAATCAATTGCTAGAGTCTAGTGATATTGATTCTCAATGTAGAAACAGTCTAGATTTGACAAACTAGACTCCTTTATCCTAGAGAAGTGCTTCATCGAGGCACAATGTGGTAATATTTATCTTTGTTCCACACAGATGCAAGGAATTGTTCCAATATTGCATGCTATGTTTATACTGCATGGTGTATGGTTTACAGTCAGAAGCCTTATCATAGAATCATAGAATGACCTGGGTTGGAAGGGACCTCAAGGATCATCAAGCTCCAACCCCCCTGCTGCAGGCAGGGCTGTCAATCTCCATATCTAATACTAGGCCAGGCTGCCCAGGGCCCCATCCAACCTGGTCCTGAACAACTCCAGGGATGGGGCATCCACAACCTCTCTGGGCAGCCTGTTCCAGCACCTCACCACTCTCTTGGTAAAGAACTTATGTTCCTCTTGTTCACATTTTCTTCTCTCAAATCAGAAATGATCAGAACACCAAACCTCAGTCTATCAGCACAGAAAACATACTGAAAATAAATATATTTAATTAAATGGCTCACCTTTACTGTAACAACTTCCTGGATTAAACTTCATGGCTGACATTTTCAGTAGTTTTCACTCTTTCCTATAATGTGTTGGAAATTAGTGTGGTATTACCTTACTTAATATTTTCAGCCAACTGCCTTGGGAGCAGGGAACTTTCTGTGTAAATAGATTTGGGAGGCTTGAGGCCGAATCCTGACTTGTCTCATGCTTGTCCTGGGGCAAGTCGCCTGTTCCTTGCCCTTTGCTATCTGCTGGTAGTGAGAGGACCATTGGAAGCAGAAGTTTAAGCAGACTGGTGTGAGGTGCTGTGAGTCCTTGCGGTGATTTGCAGTTGGTTGAATCTATACATGTATGTGCTGCTGTCCACTCTTGAGAATGCCTGGAAAACGTTATCTGTAATCACAACATAGACCTGAAATTTCAGAAACCTTGAAAATGCTTTCAAAGGCAAGGAGAAGCACATTTTTTAATTATTGTGTTTATATTTTAAGATTATATTTAATATTTATATATTTATTGTTAATTATTATGTTTTATAAACAACATATGCTTCTCAAGAGATCTGTGTGTAGAATTGTGTAGGAAGCTTTTGCATTTATTTTCTCCGTAGAGCAAAACTATTTTGGTTGGTATCAGGAGTGGAAAAGACGCCACAGAGGACGCCTTGCTCCACTCACATCCCTAACCCCAACCCCAAGATCCAACCAGATTCAAGCAACCAGCTGCCTCTGTGAAGTGCTCCTTGCCCGTGAATGCTGTGTTTCAGATGATTTGTGACTGCGTCGTCTTAATTTTTAGCTTCTGTGCAAAGATTCCAAATCAAATCTTTGTGAGAACTGCTGCCTGGGATAATTCTGCTGTCTTCTTCTCTGCTAATGATGAGTTTGGTCTTGCTGTTGAGCTGCGCAGTTGTCTTCCTTAGGACGCTTTTATACAAATCAAACAGGAATATAGGTAGATTAGAAGAGTAATATGATTCTAGTGTATTAAATAATTAACCTTGTAAAGGTCAGCAAGTCTCTGTCTAGCAGTGCTAGTAAGCCTGGATAGTTTTTTAATGATAGGAAGAAAAGACAAGCAAGTGGGTTGTTAGGATTCCACCATTTTCTTCCTCCTGATCCAGAGAAGGGCCACATTCCCAGCTCTTACAGGGAGCTGTGCTGTGAGGATGCTCGCCTCTTCCACCATCTTCTGGCCAGGTCTAGTTCCATGTCTGGTTTCTGTGAATTGCTTTGATCAATCATTAATACTTATTTTTAAGGCATCAGAGATGTGACAATATAAGTAAGTGTTTCTTCTAAACTAGAAAGTAGGAGCTGTTGTTTGAAGCCACTGGACAACTGGTAGCAGAATCATGACTTTATCTGTGTTACAGACCAGACACCAGTGGTAGCATTACCATTCTCCCTTCCTTCGCACTCCCACTGGCACCTCTGAGCTCGGACTGTGAGGGCTCTGTGTGGGGAGGGGCAGAGATGGGATGAAATTGCGGTGGGATGTTTGCATTCAAGGGCTCTCTGAAGAAGAGAATTTTTTTCTCTGAAAGTATTTGGAGGGGTTGGACACAAGATACAAGACACAAGAGGGTGGATAGTGATAGGAAAAGGGGGGATGGTTTTAACCTAAGGAGAGGTTTAGGTTAGATATTAGGAGGAAGTTTTTCACCCAGAGGGTGGTGACACACTGGAACAGGTTGCCCAAGGAGGCTGTGGATGCCCCATCCCTGGAGGCATTCAAG
>PPHD01025885.1:0-11624 GCA_002909625.1 Bambusicola thoracicus
CTTGCAGGCATGTCCAAGAACACAGAAAACTTCACTGGAAAGAACAGAGCTGCCAATAGCCTTTAGGGTGAGCAGAGATCTTCAGCAGGTGAGCAGGGGTTTAGGGGTCTGTGGGCTGGCAGTAGTGGGACACCAAATCTTTTTGTGTTTCTAGTTCTAGCAAAAAACCTTTCCAATGCAATAGAGTATGACTGAGGAGATGAAATATGTTCCAAAACTAATAGTCGACAGTATGCAGTCAAGCAATAACCCTAAAAAAAAATCCATTTTATCAGCAATTCGGCCAATATGACCCTAATGTTTGCCCCACTTATGTCTTAACTGATAAAACTAATTTAGTCTGGAATTTGGTCTAGACTGTCCTGTAAGTCTGTAAATCACTAAAAGTACCCAATTTTGCCACACAAGTTGATTATATAATCTCTGGGGAATATCGTAGGAACTAAAGCTACATGTGAGTTTAGGATACTTGTGAGACAGATAATAAACAATCTGCAAACTATTTAGTTCAGTACTTCATCCTTAGAGTGATAACATGATTTGATTGGCAGTTTGATGTCATTTACACGTGAAGAATAGTAATCATGAGTAAGAATCTGAATTCTTCCCTTCTCTGTTGAAACCAGAAGCACCAAAGCAAATTCCATTATTTCATGGTAAGCAATGTAATCTACCTAGTTGTATATATTATTAGATTTCAGTTTTTCATTTATACATATTCACTAATGACGATAGCTTTGATATGAAGGAGTTTTCTTTTGCCACATCGCTGAAGGAAGGTTATTTTTCCCCAGATGGTAACTATCTTCTATATTGAAGCAGATCTAATGTGTCTAAGTACAGAGTACTAAAATGACATTATTAGAACTATTGCTTCATAAAACTTCAAACTACCATAATAATTTAATATCAATGCAATCAGACTTTATGTATTTTCCTGCAGGCCTACTTCTATAGCTTTCTAACTTGTACTTTTTGTATGGGTGTACTCCTGCAGCAGTTTAGTATATAGTATAGAAATCTCCTCGTCTAGAGATTAAGTTCAGTCAGGTGCTCTTTACCGAAGAGGAAAGCTGTGGCTCTGATGGAGATGAAGGCTGTGTGGCTGGTAGAAAGAAACACTTGGAGGCAGAAAGAGGGGAAAATAGGTAGGAAAAGAGGGTCCAGAGGGATCTCAGTGTTTGGGAACAACCTATCACTGGTCCAGCTTTCCACACTTACCCTCACTGCTGTATCCTGCATGATGTTGTGGCCCCACTTTCAAAACTTGACACATTGACCTCCACTGGGAACAACCTATGTGCAAAGATGATCCCTTACAAATCTACAGTGCTTTAGTCTGAAAATGGCTGGATGTCAGTGGCAGGTGAAGTGTCTTCTTAAATTTACATGTAGTCTGATTCTGCTCAGGAGATGTGGGCAGCTAATCTCTTCTTGATTATATGAAGATGTGTGTATATATGAGAGAAAGCAGTGCACTTCATTTCCAAAAGCAGAAACACCAACAAAAGCTGCATGTCATGTGTGATGAGGAAGGACAGCACACCCTCAGAGCCCAACTCACTGTCCAGGCATACACTGACAGCCTGGCTACGCCAGACCACCCCCAGCCTTAATCTCAGGGACATGACTCCGTGTCTTGTTGTGCAGTCACAGCTCTCTGCTGCTGTGAGCGGCCTGCGCTGGGCCTGGAGGCAGAGGCCTGGTGGTGGCTCAGGGTGCGTCACTTGGATGCTTTGCAATGAAGCTTCCTGTGCTGGGAGCACAGTTCTGCTTTCACACTGCTGTAATTGTGTAGTAAATCACAGGACTGAAACAGCAGGGAAAGGACAAAGTTAAGCCTCAGAAACTGGCAGAACTGAGTTTCTTGAACACTTTTCTTTGCCTACTTCCCTTCCAACCCCTTTATGATGTGGTTTTAGCATGAAATCCTATTTCTTTCCCCTGGCAAAAGGGGAGCTTTCCAAGCATGAACCGTATTAGTGCCATGACAGAAATGCCGTGCAGTGGGTCTCTTTCCTTGTGTTTTCTCTGCTCTGTATGAGTGGGCACTTCCTCTATGAACATTGTTCAACAACTGCCTGGTCCAGAGACTTCGATGGATTTTCAGCTGTGAAAGAAGCTCGCTGGTACTGATGGGAACTCTCTGTACCATGAACAGCTCATGATTATAACTGGAAAATCTAAGGGTCTCAACCTCTCTGATAATGCTGCCTTGGACTTCAGTGACTGTACCTCAGTTCTTCTCTTAAAGGAGAGTAAAACATGTCCTTACTTCACTGTGTAAAAAAAAGAAGGGGGTGTATGTCATAAAAAACAAAGCAGTGTTTGCAGATACCTCAGTGCCATAGGAAAAATGAAGAAACTAGTAATTCTGATTTCAAAATGAGAGCTGCATAATGACTTGAGTATGGAATAACACACTCAAAATGAAAGCTGAAATGAAGTTTTTAACAAACAGTGCAAAAAGTCCTGTGGGCAACATAGTATGTGCCTCTACCAAGACAGTGACATTATCTTTTGCAATTACATTTGCAACAGCCCAAACTGCCATTTCACAGATGACCTCAGTTGAGTATTTTCTAAGTTTTGAGCGCTTAGTTTTGCAGCCTCAAGACCATTATTTTGTCATAATATTTTCTGTGTACACACGTGTGATACAGAAAAGAATAATATAGAAAAGAAGTTGCAGACAGTCCTCTTTAAGTTAATTTGATAGAAAATAAATCAAGAATGCATTTATCACAATTTAAGTATGCTTATGGTCACTGTGCTGTAGAACATGGTCTCTTCCTGGCCAGCCTGATCTAGTGGGTGGCAGCCCTGTCCATTCTCCAGTTCCTGCTGGAATTCAGTGATCTCTAAGGTCCTTTCCAACACAAACCATTGTACGGTTCTGTGATTCGGTGGTAGTGAAAAGGCAGTTTACTTGTTGTCTGGATGTACTGATTGAATTAACTTGTCTGCAGCTCAACTCTGTAGGGCTGCAGCACCTTCCCCTATGAAGACAGGCTGAGGGAGCTGGGCTTGTTCAGCTTGGAGAAGAGAAGGCTGTGGGGTGACCTCATTGCAGCCTCCCAGTACCTAAACGGTGCCTAAAAACAAGAGGGGAGTCAAGTCTTTACAAAGGTAGATGACGGCAGGACAAGGAGAATGGTTTTAAGGGAAGGAGGGAAGATTTAGGTTGGCTATCAGGGGGAGTTCTTTACCAAGAGAGTGGTGAGGTGCGGGAACAGGCTGTGGATGCCCTGTCCCTGGAGGTGTTCAAGTCCAGGTTGGATGGGGCCCTGGGCAGCCTGATCTAGTAATAGATATGGAGGTTGTCAGCCCTGCCTGCGGCAGGGGGGTTGGAGCTTGATGATCCTTGAGGTCCCTTCCAACCCAAGTCATTCAACGACTCTGATTCTATGATTCTGTGCTCACAGTGGGTCCGATCGTCAGGGCATTTGGCATCTGTGTGTAAGAATTTTTATTCTTAATATCTAAAGTAACAAATGGACCATTTGAAAATATCCATTAAATTTTATGTCAAAATCCCTGAGAAACTAATTTTGATAATGTTGCACACAGATTCTTATGGAGCTAAATATTCTGTCTTAAAATGTAAAGAGATTCAGTAAAAGAAACTTTTTGAAGTCCTGGTTACATTTCGTGTCCTACCAGGATGTCTGACAGAAATTACCCCTTTTAATGTATTTGAAAAGAAAGCTCAGAATAAGCAGAGCACATCTGGCAAGTTCTGAATTACAGCTAACTTTCCTGTGTTGTATACTTTTAAGTATACATAGACCTAGTGTGTAGTGGTCTGCATTTTTTTTTTTTCTGGTGGATTTTTGTTTGTTTTTGAGAGAGAATAGTGGTGTTAAGGAACGTGGACAGCACCACCACTAGAAAAACTTATTGCCCAGAGAGCTTGCTATCAAATAATTATAAATTTGTGAGCAAAAAATACTCTATGAGACAAGCAACCAAAGCAGACCTATGTTAGGTATGCTCCTCGTTTTCTCACACCCCATCCCTTTCTTTCACCATACTCATTTTCAGAACAACTACTGTAGTGATCATAGAATCCTACAGTCATTAAGGTTGGAAAAGATCTCGAACATCATCACATTCAACCATCAGCCCATCATGATGATGCCCACTCTGAGCATCGTATCTACATGTTTCTTAAGTTACCAGGAAGGGTGGTATCGCTCTGCATTTCCCCATCCTTTTCTGCTCGTCCTAGTTTCTTTTGTACTCAAGTCTACTTTTCCCAAATAACCTCTCTCTGCATGTCTCCTATCTTTTCTCCACTGTGCTTTGGCTACGCAAGCAGTTAGCAAAGAATAATCTGGTTGAGTCCAAAATTACAGCTAGCCCAATGACAGTAATTCAGAACTATCCATTCCACCGCAGTCTAGCAAAATGGGGAATGATAAATTTAATATCTTTATATGGCTCGCTCAGTTGATTCATTTGCTTCCTATTCAAATACTGTGTTCATTGTAAAAGCTGAAACATTTAAATGCTGGTAGAGCAGCTTTTGTTCAAAAACCATTTTTTCCAAGCATTTCCTATTTAGAGATGTAGAAATAAACTATTCAGAATGATCCATTTTCGCGCCAGGAAGGGACATTCTCACTTCTGAAGTGTGTTCTTGCCTCTGCAGAGCAAAGAAGTACTCGGGAAAGCAAGAAGAGGCTTCTGGTCAGTGCCACAAGGAGGGGAGCATTGCTCTGCAAACTTCCTGGCTGCTGTTACCAGCAGGGAGAAGAGCAAAGTAGGCACTCATTTCTTACTAGATACCAGCTGCGCTTCATCATCTGGGGGACTGTAAGTGATTCAACCTCTATGTAATTGGCAGCTCTGTCATTTATGCAAGATATTTGGCCACTTCATCTAGAACTGAATTTATTAGTATCAAACTTAAAACCAATTATAAACTGTTACAAATATCCTCTGAACGCCTCCCTGAGACACTTGCTTACAGGGGTTCTTAAAAAAACATACAGTATCCATCTTCTAAATACTCAGGGTCTTCATACAACTTTGCTATGGCAAATAACATTAGGATTCTTCGGAATTCCAAATCCATAGGTGATTCATTATTTACTTAATTACTTCAAAATCCTGTATTTGGATTTAAAAGCAAACACAACCAAAAAATCCACAAGTTCTAATATATTGAAATTGCAAGCCTCTTCTGTGAAACCCTCCCAAATAATATTATATGCATTTGCCTTACAGATTATCAGGGTTCATCAGTCCTACTTAGGAGTAGATTCAGATTTGCTTTCCTAAACGTCAGTGAGGGAAACATAGCACCAGCCCTCATCACCCAGCTTCACTTGACTGCTAGGTGTCAATAGCCAGAACATATGCTGCAGTCTCACCGCAGTACCTTCGGTCAGATTTCACTTAAGTCATTGAATTGAAAATAAATAAATAAATAACCCAAACCCTAATTGGATTTTGGTAAGATAGGTATTCCAGTTAGTTTTCACAGAAGGAAAATACATGCTGTTCGACTCCATTATTCTTAAACCCCGAGATTTTTAGTAATGTGGTGTCACCTGAGAGGAAGGATCTGCAACGTTATCACACACGCTGCACTACAGGGACCAAGGCAAGGCCTCCTTCCCCTCCCACCAAGCTGTGCGGGGCACAGAGATGTCAGCTGCAGCACCATGCACGCTACCCACAGATCAGACCTGCACCCACACAGGCAATTAATGAATCAGTAAGATGCAGGCTAACATCTTGATCAATTCTTGACAGCGTCGGTGTTTCTGAAGCCATAGAAGTGGGATGAATTGTCGCAGTGAGTTTTCTATCAGACCGACAGCCCCCTCCTCCCCCTTCATCCCATCCCACCCCAGCACACAAAGCAAATGCCCCACACCTGGAGACATTTTAGGATATGCGTGCCTGAGTGATTAATAAAATAAGCATGCTAATGAATAATCTATGTTAAGCATTTTCTTACCCTTTATTTTTTCATTATGATCAGAAGAGGAATATGATTAACAGCAGTTTAAACTTTAGCAGTACAATTTCAGTATTAAATATAAAACTACACTGCAAGTTGATGTATTTTAAAAATGGTTATGTATACTCTAGCCTTAAATTTATGTATCAAATACAACTCAATTGTTTCTTGCCTTGACAATTAACACATCTAACAAGTTTCAACAAGCCAGACATCCATCTTTTCCATTAAAAAAAATAAGCAAGCACACCAACTCTTATTCATAACAAGGGGGTGTAAAGATTCAACACTTTCCTGAGTGTTGTGCAAAGAAAAACATGTTTTGAGAAAGTTAGTTAAATAAGTGTAACGACAGATCTGAAGCTAAGCTGGAGGACCTTTTGATTAACTTCATATTTCATATATTACTTGCATCAGTCGAGAGCAACATGAGTTACAGAACTTCCATGAAAACAAGCCACTTACAAGCAGGTGGTTAAGCTTGATCAGTTTATTAAAAGGATTATATGACACGGTTGCCTGCAATAGCAGGGGACTGGATCTGATGACCCAGGAAGTTCTTTCCAGTCCCATGTTTCTAAGCCATGCACCAAGTGTATCCAGCCCACACTTTCACATTTGGAAAAAGCCAAAGCCACACGCGCACACACACATACAAAAAAAAAGTCCTTGATGACACCACTTCTTCTCTAGATATTCACTATGCAGAAAGGAACAGAGCTAAAGTCCTGTACAGAGGATACATTTACTCGAGGTTGATGTGGTACTGAAGTCAGTTAATTAGATACCTCCAGGCAGATTCAGTTACAGGGCATACCAACACTGCACGCTGCCAGACAATTTCTAATCAAGCCAAGAACCTCTTGCAGGAATGAGGTCTCCGCTAGCAAGCACAGAGCACACTGAATAAGCTAAAAGCAGCTGTTCTTAAATGAACTACCCTACCAACCATGAGTGAATGACAGATAGATGGTAAGAAGTATTTACCTACTAGACAAGATCTCTGCACACTCAGGCAGAAGTAATTAGCTCAGAGCAGCAACCATTGCTCCTACCTTGCCTGCCTCTCCAGTACATTCTCTTACAAAGCCAGTCTGCAGAATCAGCGCAGCTCTTCTCAAGCACTACCTAAGTAGCGGTTTGCAGCTGCCATGCAAGGCTTTACTTGCCAAATGGTAGTCAGGCATTTTCATCACAGCAGCCGGTTTGTTATGACGGCATACGCAGCCATAGCAATAGCCTTTACAACTAGAGATCTACGCTACTGCCTAGATTCAACCCATCTAACTTTCAGGCACTTGGTTAAGTTATCTGGGTACTTGGTCACCCAGAACCACCCCCAACAACCAAAAAAACCCCAAACAACCTAAGAATCACTGAAGGCGGACAGTTTTAATTGCCTCTTGGAGGTGTCCCTTCACCTCCACTGAGTGAGGCTGCATTTCTAACCAACCACATTCTTAACACAGGCACCTCAGTTAGACAGGATGAATGGAGACTCACATCTCTCAAAAGATTGTATCAGCACTCTCCAAAACCAAAGGCAATTAAGCAATTTAGGTTTGCAACTCCAGTTACATTTGGAAACAAACTTGATCAAGTAATGAAGCTGTAGTCCCTCCCTCCCAAGCATTAACAGCCTTCCACATGGAGGCCCTGCTATTTAAAAAAAACATTCTTTTTTCAAACAAAGAAGAGTCGGCACAGCTGCTTTGCCACTCATTCATGGGGAAGCTGAAGGATCAGAGAACACTTACTCAAAGACCTGGAATGACTAAGCATTGCTAGTGCATGCAAAGCAGAAGTAACAAGACTTTTTAAAATTAACCCTAGTCCTCTTCTCCACCCCATAAAATTCATGCAAGTGTTTGAGAAGATAGTCAAGACATAATAGCCCCAGTTTCCAAAAAGGCTTATTTCTTTTAAGCATATTGTAAGAGAAACGTTCATTTCTTTTCTTTCTGTGGGTAGAGAAACACATTTTTGGCATGTTCAATAATCACAGATCTCTATGCAGCCCATGCTGTTCTAGTGCTCCAACTGGTTTCTATAACCTGTCAAAAAAAAACATAGCAACCTATCCGTATTTCCCCCAGTATTGACATGCACGCTGAGAGCTCTCCACTTTAGTGAAATGAGGTGTTACTTCTGTGCTGATAGTTGACGAGTCAGCATTACACGACTTTAAGACCAACTAAATTAACATTGTCGTAATATGAAAGGCAAGCACAAGTTCATTTATTTATAGCAAAGGTCTTGGGTTACAGGAGGTCAGTTCTTGCCATCTTGAAAAGATAGGGGATAACTTATTGCATACATGTGCATTATAATTTAGCAGCAAGTCATTCATAGAAACGCTTCCCTCCTACTGCTTTTTTTGGTTTATCGTCTCAATTACATATATATTTTAGCTTTACAAAGCATTTAACACCGCCTTTAAGTTAATGGTCTTTTATTGGAAAAAAAGACTAGCATTTACAACTTGGAATGGACATAAACTGTAATATCTTGAACAGCAATGTTGATAGTTGTGCTGAAGTCCACAGGCTACTCCGCCAGCTCCAAGTCACGGTACAGAAGGCTTTAAAAATATGAGAGTCCAAAGATGCTCCCTTGGTGAAGGTTTCTTTTAAAAATTTTGTGAACGGTAACAGCCCGACACCCGTTTCACTATAGTGCAATGCAGACAATGTTAAACCAATATTATTCAACACAGACATGCCATCCATAGTTAAGATCATCGTATTTTTGGAGCACGCTGCTACGTACAGGAGAACCATTCAACCTTTTGGGCATTTTCTCTAAGTTTCGTATCCTTCAACCATTTTTGCTGTATACCATCCTGAGGTATAAACCAATTTTAAAGTAAACCAGCTATGACAATTTATACTACAAATTGATCTAGAATCCACCGTTGAACAAAAGGGTGGATCTTTGAGTTTTGTTTGTTTGGTTTTTTTTTTTCCTTTTAATACAAATGTCTGACTGTGCTCAATTGTCAAGCTGCATGCATGAAAAACTGGCCAGCCCAAACAGTGTAATAGTCATTAGCAAATGGAACTTTCGAGTTCACTAAGTGCTTCCTTTTTTTTTTTTTAATTTATTTATTTTCAAGGTAGTACAATTAATTATATTGTAAAACTGATGTTTAACTTGATCTTTTGGGGACAGGACCACCAACCATTACATGCAGTTTGTGGACAGAAGGTATTTTGACATTCAGTTTTGCTATACAGAAACAGAATGAATAAATGAACTTTTTTTGCAAGAGGTAAGTAAAAGATTCAATTTGATTCTTCTAGAGGAAAAAAGGTGTAAAGGAGGTCTCTTCACTTTGCAGTCATCATCTGTACGAATTCTGAAAAGATAAAAGGTCACCAATTTATCGTCTCTAAAGTACTTTCAACTGTTACATAAGTCTTAAGCTTAGCATTAAAAACTTCACTGCATCTGATTTTCGTCCACAAAAGTGGACGTCTGCATAAGCTGGCTGCCTCCAAGTACTAGGACATGCATCCTATCCAGCATACATTCACTAAATCCGACCAGTGGTTTGCGTCAATGTAAGTATCCATTACCTTCATAGTTGACTTGCCCATCCCCATCAATGTCTGCTTCTCTGATCATTTCATCTACTTCTTCGTCTGTTAGCTTTTCTCCTAAGTTTGTCATAACATGACGTAGCTCTGCTGCACTGATATAGCCATTGCCATCCTGTGGGGAAAGTTTCACAAGATTATCATCAACAACACTGATAATGGTTAACACTGGAACTACACCCATGTTTCTAGATACTGCTTTTAAGCTAGCCTAATGGCATGTGAAACACATCCAGTACACTGCGTGACCCTCCAGCATGTACCAGTCCCGTCACCTTATGAAACTTACATCCCACCAAATCCTTATCTAATTATTGTACTTAAAAGCATTTAAGTTCTATTCATAAGCAGCTGTGAAAAGCACAATGGCAAAAATGAGAATGCTGATTCTAAGTCAGCGTTCCCATTAGTAACATCCAAACCTACAGCATATATCCAGTCATCTCAGGAATTGTCTCCTTCTGCCTACAGGAAAAATGCACTAGCTTACAGCAGGGCCTTTGATGGTGTCATACCTGCCATCACTTAAATTTAGTCTGCAAAAATGAAGTCAGAGGGGAGATGAGTGCTAACTGACAAATCCAACATTTCCATGCGCTCTCCATCAGAGACTTGCTTCCCATAAAAAGAAGTAGTGAAACCTTTGGCACAAGCTTATCAGGTACATCAGTCACTGCACAATAATTCCCTTGTAACAACTGAGGGAAACCCCTCCTCTAACAATGCTTGTCAGAATTTTTGTCATGTACACCCAGGTATCCTTACTGAAGATGGGAGTTGAGCTTAAGTTCCACTGAAAGCAACTTCCAAGTCCATACCTTGGATGCAGAAAGTGCAATACTTCATGTCCCTGTAAATACTAGAGACATCTTGCTTCAGAACCTTTCATGAAGTATCAGTCTCACACAACCACGCAAACATTTCCCCAGTTCCCCACAGTCAGTAAGTACAGAAGATTAAAAGACATTTCGCATCCCAGGCATCGCATTCTGCTCATCTCTGCCCCTAAGGGAAGGCCAGTAAGTTTTCTTCCAAGAAGAACCTTAAGTTCAGCCCTGCTGTGTAAGTAGGTACAACCTCCTTGCCCTGCAACAGGGGGCAACTGTTGTCAATTCCCCTCCTTGTACTACAGGACTTTTGTACTAAAGAACTTTTCTGCTTCCAGGTGAGAAAGCACTGAGGAAAAGATGGGTATCACTGCTGCTTCTGAAGATACTCGAAGATGTAGGAATACCTTGTCAAAGACTCGGAATGCCTCACGGATTTCTTCCTCGCTGTCTGTGTCCTTCATTTTTCTGGCCATCATGGTTAAAAATTCAGGAAAGTCAATAGTGCCATTACCTTAATGAAAAGAAATTCCCCAAAATTAAAACTTTATGCTTATTTTTACGCAAGAAAATCTAGCATTTAATTTAGCCAGGGACAAGAATCAGAATGACAGGTTCTCTACACTATTCTTCTCTAAAAACCTCATGTTTTCCCAAATTGTTACTGCTGCCTTTTTCCTTTTACAATATGCACAAGTCAGTTCCACCTCAGTGTTTCAGTACAAGTTCTAAAGCTGCCCTCTCCAGGGCAAGCCACAGCTTTTCACCACCCAAGTCACAAGCAGAATGTCACAGTCCGACAATCCAAGGTTAACCAATTTGCAGACTCATCTACTTAAAGTCATTCCCCATAATTTATCATTTAATTTGTCCAACCTCTTCCCAAACGCCCTGTACTGTTCTAGAAGATCAGTATAAATCCACAACATCCAAACTCTGAAGAAGTTCCTTGTTTAAAATCAATTTCATTAACCCACGTTGCTCACCATAAAAGTAATGCACAACTTTAAGGGCCAAAAGGCATCTGAAAACTTACGAGAAAAGCTGCCATTATTTGATATTTCCCATAAGCTCAACAAGTATTCTGGTAATTATGTCACTGCAAAAACTGAAAATCTGGTATTTAAACTCCTCAAAGTAAGGATTCAAACTTCAGACTGCTCAAAGCCAAGAAAAACAGTCAATAATGTTCCTCCAGAGAACAGAAACCAGGTTAGCAGTCAC
>PPHD01025886.1:0-11624 GCA_002909625.1 Bambusicola thoracicus
GAAGAAGAAAAATAAAAAAAAAAACCATCAAAGAAGTTTTGGGTAAATTCTCACAGTGCAATTTGCCATATGCTGTAGATTCTGGAACTACTCTTGCATAATTGTGAAAGACAGAAAATGCCAACTGTCACATACATTGTTACTTATGGGTCCTTCTATGTTATTATTTTTTTTGGTTGGTTGGTTGGTTGGTTGGTTGTTTTTTGTTGTTTTGGGGTATCTTTTTAAAATCTTCTTCCCAAAGATAAGCCAAAATGATATTAAAACTGTCACACAGAATAACTAACTGACAGTACAGAAGTAGCAGTAACACAGGCAACAGTCAGTCTGGTCACAAATGAATATATTTCATTTCATTTAACTTAATATGACTTTGACTAGTGCAGTGACTTGAGGTGCTTTATATAGCTTGCCTCCTGTATAAGCCATACTCATTTCATCTCTCAAAATGTGAATTACTACATTTTTTTCTGAGTCTGTAACTATTTTTAATTTTTTTAGAACAAAGTTTACACATATATGAGAAGATTAATATCTAATACATTGGTAAAACATTTTAAATGTGTTCTGTTCTCTCTAGCTTACTCCTACTTGTACCACTCTAAAGCAGATGAGAAAGTACTTTACATGATGCCTGACTGTGCACAGACCTGCAGGCTTTTAGGCCTAGGTTATGATTAGCTTATTATCACTATTTAGAATGTAATTATTGATTTACCTACCTGTTGCCATTTGTCTGAAAAAGTTTTAGATAATTATGAAACATATGTTCAAATCTTACATGCATATGCATGTAGGTGAGTCAGAAGATTTTTTGTCCTGAATTTAATGCAAGTATAACAGTATTGGAAAACTGAGTTTTAAATATCATAAGCACATAGAGAAGTGAATGATGTAATTTTCTTCATAATGACACTTTGAAACTATTAATTAAACTTTGAAAAAACAGCTTATCCAATATTTTTCTATACTCTTCAAATGCGAAAGTTCTCATTTTAAAGCAACTAGGAATTGTAGCTTCACTTCATTCACAGAGTTCCCTTTGAAATAGTAATGTGAAGAAAAGGACAATCTAAAAGATTTTTAATGGACATATAAATTTGGAATAATTTTCAAACGTTATGATTTTAATTAGAAATTTGTTAAAAGTTAGTATGCTATCTTACAGTAAAAGAGAAATTACAGCTATCATTCTATTTGCACAGAATGCTTTTTATATGTGTAAATTTGTTTAAGCAGTAGGCCTGAGAAAATATTACCTGTTCCCAGTTCAGTCGTTTTTTAAATTTTATTTCTTTGTTTATCTGTATCCCTTATAAATCTTCAGCATCTCTCCTATTCTGTTTGCATTCAACATTAAACTCATTTTTCTTTTAGTTATGTTTTCCCTTTGTCTTAGTCATGAAAGTTTGACTCTGAAATTCATTTCAGTCATTTTAAATGTATGCTCTTCCATGAAGCAGCATGGAAAGATATATAGCATTTGAATTAACATCAGGAATAATTATTAAACTCAGCGAACTACTTGTAACAATGCAATAAAAAAATTCCAAGAAGCAGTCTGGAGGAAAATGTTGCTTCATACCTTAAATAGTCATTTCAACGAGAAAACTTTATTCACTGATGGAAGGATCTAATGCCACAATGTGAGTGATACAGGCGGCATTAGGTGTGATGATTTTACAGCTAAGAGACATATTTTTAAATAAATTATCTTTGAAATATATATTATTATTATTATTATTTTGCTTATTTTCTCTTTCTCCTATGTTATGTTTTCCAGCACATGCATTCATTTCAATCTGCAAGTGGGTAACATACACTGGAAAAGCAAATATATATTGAGTTGTGGCATAAGACAAAGTAACAAGTTAAACATTCCAGTGTACTGGTACTTGTCATTGCTTTAGATAATTCTATTACTTCTGGAAAAAAAAAAAAAAAAAAAAAAAAAAGAATTAAATCTTTAGTGAAAGGACTTGTTCATAATATCTTTCTGGTGATGTTCAGAGTACAAGGAGTACAGCCTCTAAGAATGTATAGCTTTAAAGTTGAAGTCCACATAAGAAAATAGATGGGTAAAATCAAGCAGAAATACTAAGTTGAACAGTTTTTGAAAGATTCATAAAATTATTATTTTATATAAGTGTGTGTGTGCTCATACATATATAATATATATACACACATACATATTATAAAAGTTTGGTTGCAACTGAAACTGAGTACAGGTTATTTCATAGTAATAGCACTACTGTGAGATCTATTGAAGCCTGCTCCCCTGTTCTTTAGGGTTGAATTTATTTATTATTCAACATGCATACTGCCTTCAAGGAGAAAGCACTTAAAGATTTTTTCCAGTGTTTAGTGCATATTTTATATTCTAGCTGAGAAGTATTTGTGCAGCAAATGAGTAATATTTGTAGCATTTTCTGTTGGATTAAAATGTATGGGTAAAGTATCTTTTTGGCTATAATACGTACTTTCAAATTAAAAGCTCACTTTGGCTGGCTGGATGTGTATCCTCTGAAATTACTTCAGCTGAAGACAAGTAGTTTTGATTAAAATCCATCTCCATTTTCAGACAATTATATTTTGCTATGGGAGCTCTGATTTCTGACAAATATCATTTGCATCAGGGACTTTAGCTGCACAATGTACAAATTGCTAGATGCTGTGGCAAATATTATCAATCATTATTTAGAATCATAGAATCACAGAACCACCCAGGTTGGAAAGACATTCAAGATTATCAAGTCCAACTGCAACCTTATCATACTACCTTAAGTCCAACAGCCCTTCGCTAAATCATGCTCCTAAGCACCACATCCAAATGGTTTTTGAACACATTCAGGGGTGGTGACTCAACCGCCTCCCCGGGGAGCCTGTTCCAGTGCGTAACCATCAACTTCAACTGTGTACTACTGTAAGAGTAATCAAATACGTACTATTTTTAAGCATCACCTAAAGTCCCTCTAAGCTGCATCCAACTCATCACATAGATAAATTAACAGCTTCAGGAAATAATAATTTCTGTGGTATCACAATTCCTAAGTGTCTCCACTCTTCTCTTTTCTAAAATTTCCCCAGAGGCAATACCTGTTAAAGTGATGTCTGAAAAAATTCTCTAGATACTAAAGAAATTGTCACTAGTATGAAATACTCATTTTCAATTTTCACTGACAAGTATCTTTAGGCTTAAATCTTTCCCAGCTATTAAAGATATTTACAATAACTTTTGGTTGATTACAGCTCTGGTGCAGCATATTACCTATGGTTCTAAGCTAACAAATAATTACCAATTTTAATAAATAAACCCATCTTTGGAGTTTGTATATATTTTTATGTGTGTGTATGCAGCAAACCAAAGGACTGTATAAGCAACAGTTTTAAAGTGGTTTTATTTATTTATTTATTACAGATGGATGGATGACTGTATTTGCTGACACACACACACTTGGCAATTTCTGTTTAGAAAAGTGGATGCTTTGACATATAGTATTATAACGAACACATATGGTCTTAAGTATTCACAGAGAATACAAAAATATTTCATCTTAAGTCAGATCACCACTACAAATATTTTTTTTAATTACTCTAGATGAAATATTTTTTTCTCACTGAAGTATAGAATATATTTGCAGTTGAAATGTGGTTTCCCTAAAATGAAAGTAATTTCACATTTGCAAAACATTAAGCAGAATTAATGCAGGCAAGAATAACTTATAGCCCTGCACCTTTCTCCCCCCAAAAACCCACAACCAACAACAAACTAAGCCAAAAAGTGAAGAAATAGAAGCTTATCATAAAACAAGCATTCAGTAAAACAAAAGTGAAGAGATATGTCTGCCATGAAAGAACCTGAGTACTGGTAGCTAAAGCATGAAATGTTTAAGCCTGGGGATATAGCGAAGTGCAGATGTGTCATTCTTTGAATAAAAACTAATAGTTTTGCCATAGAATCGTAGCTGCAAGCTTTTTAGGAGCAGATAAGATTACATCAGTCTTTATGTGCCATTCAAGATGTATCATGGCATCTAGCTGATCTTGTCTTTGGATTAAGAAACTCTCTTTACTGACTTTACTCATTAAGAATCATAATTTTTGGTTTGCTTCTTGGTTGTTGTTGTGTTTTTTTTTTTCCTCTTTCATACAGAATCATCCTACTTTTGCTTAACTACTTAATAATTGGTGTTTTGCATTCTATCCTAACATATCATCACATATTCAGAAATGAGTGATGAGAAGGAAAATGGTCTTGTTGCAAAGAAAGCTACTCTACCTTTAAAAGTTGTATGTGTAAAAATTTATAAGTAGTTGTGCCGCAGAGTTTCTGAGCTATCTCAAACAAATTGGTGGAGGCTATTGTAATTACCAGATGAACATGTAACTAACTCAATCTTACAGCATAGAGCTGGTCATTACATTTAATCTACAATTACAGTCCTCACCTCTTTCCTCCATGTCTCTGAGACAAGCTCTGCTAAAATCAGAAGGTACTTTCATAGAACATTATTCTCCTTACGTCCAGAAGCTTGAACACACTTATCTGTCCTCCTGGGAGAGTAAGAGGAGATGTATTATGACTTCTAAGAGGTAATTGTCTTTTCACTCTCTTCAGACATTCACCTTTTTGCCTACTTCCATATATTCTAGTTGTAGAAGCACTTCTCATTTAATGATCCTCTCTTAACAATTTTTAAGCAAAGGTCTAGTAAAGCAGGCAAAAGTACTAGCTCAGTAGAAAGTTATTACAGTATTTATTCGTGTCTGAGACTGGTAAGGAATGTAATGTCTCAGATCAACACAAGACAGTCAAAACACTCTGTGGACAGTTGTACATTCTGAAGCATTTGTTCAGAGCTGTTTCCTTTCAAATGGGAAGGCCCAGGAGTGTTTTCTGTCTGAAGACTTGTTTTGGGAGCAAATGCTTCCAGCTTGATACAGGAGATTATACTGTTGTATCCTATGAAGGCAAGATAGAAGCTAGCATCTCCCTGCTTCCTCTTATCTCTGCTGACTTAAATTTGCACGGCCTGGAAGACAGGAACAAAAGAGTTCCTGCTGAGATCTCTGAAGCCAGAAGCTGTTTCTCCGAAAGAGCAGACTTGACTGCTCTGGACTTTAAGTAAGAATATGTATGTTTGTTGTATCACCACAACCCTGGACGATCCACAACTACCAAAGATCAGCTCTCTCTAACATTGCTGGATCAAGGAGCAGTGAACTGCTTTGCTTTGCTGGGTCTGCATAACTGTTTGTCTGTCTCTCTTGCTCCATTTTCTGTTTTTTGTCTTCATTTTCTTTTACTCTTTTTGTAGTAGCCATTGCCTAATACTCTTTTACCTATAATGCTTATTAATCGCTACTAGCAAATAAGCCAATTTTACCTCCAAGTATTAGTTGTTGTTAAAAAAAGCTCTCAATAAATGGATGTGTATTATTCTTGTGAGCCTTGGATGACTAAATCATGGTAGTGAGCCCTACTGGCTAGGGGAGACATGACTCAGGAGACAGAAAAACATTCACCTCCGTTGAAAATGAGTGGGACAACACAGTACTATTTCTGATGCCACCACAGTTGGCTGCATAGAAACCATCACAAATGCATGAATTTGAGTAAAGGGAAAATGTCTGGGAACATGAAAGATAACTTTTAGTTGTGAAGAATGTTTTCTACATCCTGCACATGTTAATTTTTCTGTAAATGTTATTTTATGTTACAGAAAATAACATTCCAGTGGAGAAATCTTAGATATATATACATATATTTATGTAGAGAGAGAAAGCAGAGTGTTCTGTGCAAAACTTGACAAACAAAATTTGTGGTAGGAAAATAATATGGAAAATTATTTTTTATTTTCTTTTCAAAAAGGCATTTACTTTCATTAATTTTATTTTTCTGGTGTCATTAGCCACAGAAAAAAAAATGACTACTACTGTCTGTTAATCAGGATGACCTGGAAGCACACTGTTAATGCTTGTTACAAACGATATTAGAGAAGATGGAAAATCTCTGTTTTGCATTGACATCAACATACATTCAAATGTCATATACACAGTCCTAAAAAGCAGGAAACTGTACTTCCTCAGCATACTTTCACTATCAAAATTATAGTTAAATATGGCAGCACATTTAACAGCTCTTATTGTTTCTTTGTAGGAAAAAAATGATTACGATTATACAGTTGAGGGGGAATTTTCCAAATCACTGTCTGTGACTGTTCTTGAAAATAGAATTAAGAAAGACATATTGGCAGCGTGTTATAAAACTTCATGATAAACTTGCATGTAATTTGTTGTACATGTTTGAGTTTCATTTTCTCCCCTTATTTCAAGACCTACTTACTAGTTTTATTATTGTTATAATAAAAATCTTCCAAGCATCATAAAATAGCCTAATATTGTGCAGAAGTGCAAATTGTAGTCCTATTTTAATGGTAATGATTTTATTGTTCCCTGAATTTAAATTGTCTCTATTGCAGGGAACAAAAACCCAGGCAGGCAAGATAAAAACCAGTGTACTATGCTGAATCAGCTTGAGAGGCAAAAATATATTTCCTGAAACCCTCATTGGGTGAACCCTATTCACAGGAGAATATAACTTTTTTTTTTTTTTTTCCCCCACCCAAATCAAGTCCAGTACTTCCAGTCTGCATTTCATTAACTTCACTAAACATTCAGGAAGAGCTGTTCTAGAAAGAAGCAGAAAATGGGCAAGTGAAAATTATCTGTTCCAAGTTATTTCCATTTCATCCACTTGCTTTTCTTCATATAAACTGTGCAAATCTATAAACATTAACTAACACTGGGATGTGATCTGTATTTCATACTAGAATATGGAAGTAACGCTACATTTTTCTAAGCTTAAAATTCTGCAGAAAGTCTATAATGCTGCAGGTCAGAACAGAGCCGTTGGCTGTTTATCCATGAGGGTGAGTGATAGGAATCAGCTCACAACAAATAAGAGCAGGGAACAACCATACTCTAAAAAATAATTCCCTAGAGAAAGAAACATAAAACAATATACAAAAAAAGACTAAAAGCAAGAACACAGATAAAAGACAAAAACATTATTTCCAAAATTGCGTAATCTCAAAATGAAAATAAAGTCAAAACTAACAAACAAAACAACACAAAAAAGAAAAAAAAAAAAAGTGAAAAAGGACTATGCAATATTATGAATGAATATGTTAAATGAAAGTGATACCAGCCACAGACAAAAGACGCAAAGGGCAAGAGGCCCCTTTCCTGCTCTATTCAAAACCTGGTTGATGGTTTAGACAGCAGTCACAGATGATCCTGTTTCCCCACCTCTACTCACGTTGTTTGCTATTGGCAATTTCCTCTCTTTTGCCCTAAGGGAATTAGAGTCCTATGACTCCTATACAGACACTCCTAAACATCACTCAGAGGATGAAGAAAAAATGATGAATATTCCTTATTTATTATTTTCTTTAGCTCCTTCACTGTTTTACTTTTGCCTTATTATTTATTGCTTAATTAGTACTGAAGTCATCCAGCCAAATAGGATTTTTTTGATCTACCAAATACAAAACATACTGCTTAGACAGATTTATAATTTCTACCAGTTTTGGAGAATGATTCATTCCACAAGAATGGATCCATTGAAGCATACTCCTGAGACCCCTTGGTTGTTATCACTGAACTGTATCTTAACATACAATGAAATATAGCCCTAGGAAAAGTTTGGATTATTCCAGTAAGTGTTCTGTACAGCTGTTCAAACAGCAGTATCAACTTAAGTCAGCTTTTTTTCCGCTTTTATTTGTCTTCTATTAACGTACTCTTTCAGTCATTTTACATGGAAATATCTCCATGCAGCAGCTGAAGTTTTCTTTTTTTTTTTGTCTTTCAAAATTCAACTCAACTTTTGTGAAGAACTATGAGAAGGGGTGACTTATGTCAAATATTTTTTAAGTGAATGCTATAGGGAATCATTTCTAGAGATAGATTCAAAAGAAAAGATACAAGTATTCCCCTCCCCCAAAAAAAACAAACTCACAAAACCTATAAGAATGTAGCTTTTGAATTCATGTCAAGATTACTGTTCTGAGTCTATACAGTGCTGGTTTGTTGAGATGATTGTTATTTCATTAGTTTGCTTTGCTTTGTTTTGTATTCAGTGATGAGCTTTTGATCTTTATAAAATGTGAGTTTTTTGAGTGCTCACACCATCAATAGGTATTACTATTGACTGCTTTTATGTAACTGGCTTCTGTAAGAACAGAAGCTGCAAGAGCACAAAACAAGAGCTGAAAACTATGAAAGGTACGTTGAAAGGAAATTACATTTACTATGATACAACAAGTAGCATGCGGAATAGATACAAATGTAAAAGTAAGCCAAGAAGTAAAATAATACGGAGTTAATGAATCATTATGAAATAGTTCAGTCTTACCTTGATTGGCTGATATCTCTTCTTGAAACTATTTCCAATATGGAGTAGAATTTCAATGCTAATTTACGCAGAAATAACAACAATAAAATCAGGCTCTTTTTAGCCAGAAACTGAAATGGATTTGCATCATTTAACTGCCTACATTTTATTAATAACACATAACCTCCCAATCCTTCAAAAACAAGGCCTCGTTCATGATCTGATAACTTTTTAAATGCAATATTAGTGTAATCGGGAAATTAAATAAAAATAAATCAATAAAAATAATTATCCACTAGGAAGCAGTATTTTAATATATACTAGACAATTGCTCTTGCTCACCGTGACCTGTTTGAGTGTCCAACTCTTTCCTCACAATTTCTATGCTCCCACCCATATTTAGGAATTTGAAGTAAAAGTTGGCTCCTGCAGAGCAGTCTGGAGAGGGAGGATGCCACTCATGTCTCCTTGGAACTGCTGAGCAAAATCAAGGTAATAATGTCTAGAAAACTGGCAAGAGAGACCTGAAGCTGAGGCTGGAGCTCAGGCAGGGGTTAAGAAACAACAGAGAGGATGAGCCCAGCAGAAAGACCACAGACAAGATGAAAGCAACTTCTCTGGGGCAGGAGGAAAATGAAGAAATTTTACTGATGTTGAAAAAGTAACAAGCTGATTGAATGCAAACGTAGAATTTAGGTCCAGTCTACATGGACACAATGGGCAGCTGGAGAGTAATGATGTGCTAATCTTTTTTTTATTGTTGTTGTTGTTATTGATTTCTCTTGATTTCCAAAGTTAATTGATTTAATTTGAACCTTTAGACTTTTGGTCTCCAGGGGGAGTTTTTTTAAGAAGAAGTTAAAATACATTTATTCTGCAGCAGTAGCTAAATTATTATCACATTTTTGTTTATACATAGATAAAGAAAAAGGCTACTGCTATGACAGAGTGCACACAAAAGGTAAAGAAAAAAAAAAAAAGGATATTGTGCCCACCTTATGAAGTGATGACAAAGATAGCTATCAACAGAATGTTTCTGTATGCGGTAAGAGTTTCAGGCAAAACAACTTCAACCTTCAAGTTTCTTGAAAGAAAGTTGTTAAACTCAACTTAATCGTCCCTGTTCAACTATTTCTGTCTCGATCATGTTATTACCATGTTGGTTGAAAAAGCATTTGTTATGTTTTCTTACTCTTTATATTGATAATATAATAAATATTGTAAGCAATTTCACTGTCCTGCAAGTACCTTTTGCAAATATCACTGACTTAAATCCCACAAGACAAGTCCATTTAATAACACACTAGGAGATTTCAAGTTCTTGAAAAGACACACTTAAGATTTTTAGGTGATGCTATTTTCCAGCTTGCTAACCTCACTTTCTTTATTGTCTGATTTCCATTATTTCATCTGCTACAATAACTTCATGTCATTTTCAATGAAGTCTTGAAACCCTAATCATACCTGTCTTACACGTATTTTTCCCTACAGTAAAATTCATTTTTATCCATCAATTTTCTGCAATATTCCATCATCCTCCCGTCTTCTACAACAGAGTACCATTTTTACATATTTATTGTGTAATCAGAAATAATTTAGATTTTTGTTTTAACATCAAAACTTAAATAGATTATCAGAAAGTCACGTACTACTGTGCACATTCGAATACCTGATTTCAGTCTGCTTTAATATCACTTTTTTTCTCTCTCTTAAAAAATTTAAATGTGTATGTCAACTGAAATCCCTGCCACTTCTTGTTAGAGAATTCAGGAAAATACTATCCCCTTTTTCTCACTTTTTGAAGAAGTAATTTCTTTTTCACTTTGAACTTTTGACCTGTGCAAAAAACTATCTCCCTGTTTGCTTCATTATTTCTTTAGAAGTTTTCAGGAAAAGTCTATTGTAAACTCAAAATCTTTTTTTTTTCCAGTTAAGTGATATAGCTCTGTAGTTGCTCTACACTGGTAGACAGGTACTCTACAGGTACTCTACATTGCACAGTGTCTATGGAAATGAAAAACTTCCACTAACTGTGTAAAGTAAAACTTTCCCCAAAAAACTTCCAACACAAAAAGATTATCTGTTTTACCTTTTCCCTCTAAGAAAAAGACTACCTAGTCATTTGTTCATTTTGCAAAGGTTGTATTAAGATTAGATTATTGCTTTCTTGTTGATGAGTTGTGGGAAGGATTATCAATTGCCATCACAGCACTCAGGAATCTCACCTTTGTTTTGTTAGGTACAGTATAAAGACTGTACCTAAGGCTTGTGCCATAGATATATGGCACAAGCACAAACATTACTAGTATTCTTCTCTAGTTTTCTTGTTCCTATAATAATATATTCCCAGTCAAATGGATAAGTGTTTACTCAAAGAAAGCTTTCTTTCTGAGTGACTTTTTTCACTGATATCTCTACTTTCATATTTAGAGTCACATGTAATTTTTTTTTCATTTCTAGATTAAACTTTTGGGTTTATGTTCTAGATTACAAGTGTAGATGGATATAAAATAAAGTCCCCTGAATGTCATCTGCTATTTCATTAATGGCAGCTGGATTAGAAGTCTAATTCTGGAATAATTTTAATATTATTAACAAAACTTAAAGTACAGAAGTAAACAACCTTAGATAAATTATTTTAACATATTGATAACCTATGGGAGATGATGCTAAAACTTCTGCATCACTTAATACATGTCAACTGAAATCTACTTCTTTTTCCACTTGTTTGAGACTAGTGTTTTATATATCTTCACAATAATGTTTCAGAAAACATTAGCTGAAACAGTAGCTACAGTAGCTGAAACTTTAAATGAAACTATACAAACTGTACTTTAGGATTCCATGGACATTCAATTTCTTCTAACAGACTAACTATTACTGAGAGCCACATTTGCAAGCTACACAACCAAAAAGAGAGGGAGAGAAGTACGTTTAACAACCTCACTGGTAAGGGCTGTTACTAGAGACAACTAGAGAGCTGGTAAATGGAGGCATGTGCTGCCTCAAAACATAACAAATAAAGGATGGGGGGAAAATGTAAAGTTCAAATTTCACCAAGCTTTTCCTCAGAGAACAAGAATTAAGTGCTCTAAAGAAAGGTATTAGGTACATGGTTAAACCCTGGGCACATTTCAAAATAAATACAATAAATATGGGTAAATAATAGTTGTAGAAATGCGATATTAAATAGTTAATCTTAAAATGTTTTGTGAGCTTTCTTAAG
>PPHD01025887.1:0-11624 GCA_002909625.1 Bambusicola thoracicus
GAAGGAAGGAAGGAAGGAAGGAAGGAAAGAGAGAAAATAATAAAGAAAGAAAGAACGAAGAAAGAAAAAAAAGAAAAGAGTTGTCAGTAACATCCATACTTACAGATAGGAAAGAGGATACACACTGCTTTTATGGACCCACTGTCTCTCATCAACATTTCCTGACTACCTGAAAATTGTCTAACTAAACACAGAAAAAGTGCCTTGGAAAACACACCTCTTTCTGAGTCTCCTTGGTCCTGGTACTGCTGGAGAGATGGGCAGTCTGATGCCTCCTCACACCCCAAGTCCTTGCGAACCATGGTGTCAAAATAAGTGAACTAAAAACAATATAAGTGAACTGCATTTAGGGAAATAAGAGGTACTGGTGGGGAACTGGGAAGACTGGTAGGGTGTGGAATGCTGCTGGGATTGCTGACAGAGTAAGGACAGATAGAAGGACCTGCATGAGGTAGACAGTACATTATAAGCAGATAACTTTTTGAGATATGTATAGCGTGAATGTGACCTTCATGCAAACATCCACCAAGTATAGAGCAGTAAGGTTATGGTCCTTCTTGTATCTCCAGTCTAGCCACAGCCCTGGCAAAAATTAGTCTTGTGTGTCAACTACATTATAATGCAGCATAATCACAATGTTCTAAGTAAGGCAACAGAGAATGTAAATTCCTGTTTCGAGATTTTTTTTCTTACAGAGAGCTGTATCAAAAGTGATACAGTGCCTACATAATTTCCATTTATGCCATCAAAAGAGTCAGGCTTGAAAATGAAAAAAAAAATATTTCCATGTAAACGTCTTGAAGATCCTACTGTAGAATTAAAGAATCATGTTTAAAGATCATCTAGTCCAACGCCCTTGCTAGGGTCTGGGGCATTTTCAACAGGTTAGGGAACGACCTGGAGAGGAGCTCCGTGGAGAAGGACCTGGGTGTTCTGGTGGACAGTGTGTTGGTCACGAACCAGCAGTGTGTCCTTGTGGGCAAGAAGGCCAGTGGGACCCTGGGGTGCATTAAAAGGAGTGTGGCCAGCAGGTTGAAGAAGGTGATCCCCCCCATCTGCTCAGCCCTGGTGAGGCCACATGTAGAATGTGTCCAGTTCTGGTTTCCCCAGTTCAAAAAAAGACAGAGATCTCTTAGAAGGAGTCCAGTGGAGGGCCACAAAGATGATTAAGGGCTTGGAGCAGCTCCCATATGAGGGAAGACTGAGTAACCTGGGTCTGTTCAGTCTGAGAAAAAGAAGACTGAGAGGGTGTCTCATTAATTATTTTAGATATCTAAAAGGAGGTGGGAGGCAAATGGATGAGTCCAGACTAAAGCCCTGGTGGTGTGTAGTGATAGGACAAGGAGCTACGTCCTAAGACTTGGCCATAGGAAGTTCCATACAAACACGTGGTAGAACTCCTTTACAGTAAGGGCGATGGAGCACTGGAACAGGTTGCCCAGAGAGATTGTGGAGTCTCCTCTGGAGATATTCAACACCCATCTGGATGCCAACCTGTGTGACCTATTGTAAAGAAGGTGCTTTAGCAGGGAGATTGGGTACAGTGATCTCTTGAGGTCCCTTCCAAACCTTGCAATTCTGTGATTCTGTGAATGAGATAAAGTTGCTTCAACTGGCTTTGAACCACTAACAATGGGACATCTGCAACACCTTTGAGCAACCTGTTTCAATGCCTAGTTACCCTTGTGGAACAAAATTTCTTTCTTAATTATCTAAATATTGTCTCTTTCAATTTGAAACTATTACCCCTTGACCTTTCACTACAAACCTTGGTAAAAAGTATTTTACCATATTTCTTGTAAATCTCCCTTAAGTACTGAAGGTCACTATCTTGTCTTCCCAGACCATTCTCTTCACCATGCTAAACAACCAGAGCATTATCAGCCTCTTTTTGTAGGTGAGATGCTTCAGGCCTTGGATCATTTTTATGACACTTTTCTGGATTTGTTCTAATAAGCCAACGCGTTTCTTTTGCTGAGGGCTCCAGAGCTGAATACATTACTCCAGGTGGAATTTCATGATGGTGAAGGAGAGTGAATCACCTCCCTTGGTCTGCCAACAACACTCTGTTTATGCAACCCAGGATACAGTTTGCCTTCTGGGAAACAAACACACTTGGCCAGTTCATGTCCTGTTTTTCATCTACCAGTATCCCCCAGTCCTTCTCTGCAAGGCTTCTGTCAATCAAATCACTGCTCAATCTGTACCACTAGGGATTACAGTGGCCTATGTGAAGGACCTTTAGATAGGACCTGGACAGGCTGAAAAAATGCCTTCTCTCTGGTGTATAAACTGAGCCACAAAGCTTGGGGTCATCCACAGGCCTGCTGAGAGTACACTCCAGTCCATTATCTACATCATTAAAGAAAATGCTGAATAATGTCAGCCCCAGTACACACCCTTGAGGAATACTACTTCTTATTGGTTTCCATTTGGACACTGAGCCATTCACTATAACCCTGCAGATGAATCATACCTTAAAATCTTTTTTTCTCTCTTCCTAAAAGCTAGCTGTTTGCTGTTTCTTATTTTGAATGGATACTGGATTCTGTTGTCTCTGTTTCACTCTTCAACATCTCAGACATTTCCAGAGAGCATCTTCTTCTGCCCATTGCTTTCTCAGTCTTTCTCCACCATCAATTTCTGTGTAACTGGAAAGTGAATGGTGGGAGGAACATTCTCTATGTCAGTCTCATCTTATTTAAAATCTCTCCTCATATGCCATCCTTTCAAATTTGCTGTGGTGGCAGGAGGAGTTTAAATAACAAGCTAACTCTGATGCAATTTCAAGAGCTACTCATCCTAGTATTCCAGGACATTATGGTTTTTACCTTCCTTTCCACCCCTCACGTAATTGCCTCCCCACATTATCTGTCACTGTAGCTTTTCAGGAAGCTGTTCAATATCTGCACTGAAAAATGATAGCATAACCTTTACAAAAATGCACTTTCCAATATTGCATCCCAGAATAACTATTTTGATTTCTTTAAATTGAAGTTAGGTCACAGATATACCAAACAGTAAGAATAGTGAGACTTGAAGAGGGAAAAAACAGCGGTTCATACTACAAACAGAAACAAAAACCATCACCAGCAAGCAGCGTCTTGGGGCTCTAGCTCCATGCATTTTAACTAACATGTCAAAGCCCATTCTGAACTGCTTTCCATCCCAGACAATGTGTACAAGTGTCTCATTAGCAACTTTCTTCCAGATATCAGTGCATGTTTCCTGCTTTTCTTCTCCTGCTCGAGCATGAGATTCTCTATTCAGAATGGCAGAATAGATTTATAAAGCACATTTCCTAACCAGACAGTGTGTTGTAGCAGCCACAGTATGGTATGCTAATCATCTTCAAGAAACACAAAAAGGTTCCCTCACTTTAACTTAGTCTGATCTACTAGTTTCTATACAGAAAATATGTCCTTACCATTGTCATGGTCCAGTGCTCAGCTGCATCTTAGGAGAAGTGTAGGGAAGAGAAGAATTGCTCTAGAAAATTAGAGCACCGGCATTTCTTTTCAGGTTGTACTGATATTCCTGGGAGCTCTCATTTTACACAGAGGGCAGCAGAAATGCTGCTGGCTGCAGAGACTGGGCATTCTCTGTCAGCTGGTTCATCAGAGGTCCACAGGAGGCACTGATCCGTCTGGCATGCCCAGCTCATACTGAGAGCGTGGCAGACAACAACACACACAAGCTGTAAATCTGATAGGGAACATTTTTATTGAAGTCGTATATCAGATAACCTGAAGAAGTCCAAAATACAGTTTAAATTCAGTATGTTGCTTTGTTCATCTGTGTTCTCTGTAAGCTTTTAAAATGTAGATTATTATATGGCAAGTATGCCTCTGCATCTCCGAGCATAATAACATTTGCCACAACAACTTCAGTCACATTGAAAGTGACATAACCTAACACTGGAGAGCAATCCCATTAACCAGCATCAGTGGGACTAACCTGTTCCAATTTGAATAAAGTATATAAAGGATGATCTGAATGGTCTGGTCTCAAGCATCAATAAATATCTACATTTATAGATGTAAATCATAAACATTTTATGATCGCTAAAGGAAAACAAGGGTTTTAGAAAAGATAAATTATTTGTGCTGTTTTTCACCCCAAAAGGGAGGAAGTTTCTATAAAAAATAACATCTATTAATTGAGAAAAAATCTGAGGAACCTTGTCAACTTAAGGCTGGATACTTTGGGTTGTGGGCAAAAATAATATACTTGCTGCGCATATTTTACATAATCAGGAATCATTTTTCTAAAAATCAGGGTTGATGGTTGTTTAATGGCTCTTCAAATCGTGCTTAGTACCAAAGGGAATAAAATGTTGCACCTGTAATGTTAGACTTTGAACATTTTCCTAATTGTGAAGAAGTAGGTCAGTCAGTGTGATTTTTGTGTGAGACAAATTGGTAGAAACCACAATAAGAATAGAATTTAAAAAGAAACTCATGTTTCACAATAGAGTTGACTTCAAGAGAGTCAACAGGGACATTGGCAAAGAGTGATCTAGCCAATGCAGTTTGATGAGATTTTGAAAAGTATGTGCATGCTCCCATATTACACTGGAAAAAAATGTCTTTAACAGGGAAGGAAAAAAAAGGAAAAAAGAAAACAAAAGCCAACCTCTTCCATGGGCACAGACATCTTCCACTAGATCAGACTCCACAAAGACCTATCCAGCCTGGTCTTGATCACTTCCTTGAATTGGCCATCTGCAGTTTCTCCAGGAAGCTTGTTCCAGTGTCTCAACACCCTCATAGTAAAGAATTTCTTCCTAATGTTCAGTCTAATCTAGTTTAAACCTCCTTGTCCTTTCACTGCACTCACTGAAAAAGGTCCCTCCCCATGTTTCTTGTTGGCCTCCTGTAAACACAGGAAAGCCACTATATAGTCTCCCTTGTGTCTTCTCTCCTCTGTGCTAAACAACCCCAACTCTCTCAGCCTTTCCTTACAGGAGAGGCTCCAGTCCTCTGATCACTTTTGAAGCCCTCCTCTGAACTCACCCCAACAGCTCGATGTTCTTAAGTTGCAGTGCCCAGAGATGAATGCAGTACTGCGGGTGGGGTCTTATTAGAATGGAGCAGAGTGGGAGAATCATCTCCCTCAACCTGCTGGCTGTGCTTTGCTTCAAGCAGCCTATGATATGATTGGCTTTCTGAGCTATAAATGCACATTGCTGGCTAAAATCCACTTTTTCATCTGTCACTACCTTCAGTCCCTCCTCTGCATGGCTGCTCTCAACCTACTCATCTTCCATCCTGTATTCTTGTTCTGGATTGTCCCAGCACAGGTACACAATCATGCACTTAATGTTGTTGAAATTTATGGGGTTCATATGGGCCCATCTATCAAGACTGCTACGGTTCCTTTGGATGGTATCCCTTCCTTGCAAGTCCTCACATTCCTCACACATATCATCTTACCAGGATCTATATCCCTGTGTTTTACTTTGTCTCAGATGTTTTGACTTAGACAAGATGTTCTCTTAGCTTCCCTTCCTGACTTCTTGTGTGCAGGGACTGAGAGCGCCTGGGACCTAAGAAAAATGTCTTCAAGTATTTCTTGGCTCACATACGCTCCTTTATCTCTGAGAGCAGTTTCCCAAGGGATTCCATGCACTAGTGCTCTAAACAAACCAAAGTTTGGCTGTCTGAGTCTACAGGTCTCGACTCTACTTTTTCCTTTTCCTATATCCTTGAAGACTGTGAATTCTACAAGAGCACAATCACTGCACACCAGGCCACCTCCAATCTTGACCTTTCTGATAAGTTTTTTCCACATTGCTGAGCAACAGGTCTGGTAATACCTCTCTTCTGGTAGGGCTTTCTATCACCTGCTCTAGGAGGTTGTTCTCAATACACTCCAGTAGTTTGCTATACTGCTTGCAATGTGCTGCGCTGCTTTTCTAGCAGATGCAAGAGTATCAAAATTACATAGCCCAATCAGGACCTATGAGCATGATGCTTCCCGGAGCTGAAAAAAGAGTTCTTCATCAACATTTTCTCCTTGATCTAGTGGTCTGTACCAGACAACCATAGAATCATGGAAGGGCTATTAGCCCCCTGCAATGGAAAAGTTTGCTACTCACTAGATCAGTTTGCCCAGGGTCCCATCCAGCCTGGCCTTGGATGCCTCAAGGGATGGAGCATCCACAGCTTCTTTGAGCAGCCCATGCCAGTGTCTCACTACCCTCTGGTTGAAAAATTTTCCCCTAACATCTAATCTAAATCTATGTTCATTTAGTTTAAAACCATTCTCCCTTGTCCTATCACTATCAGACTATATAAAAAAATTATCTCCTGATTATTAGCTCCTCTTAAGTACTAGAAGGATGCAATGAGGTCTTTCCAGAGCCTTCTCTTCTCCAGGCTGAATAAGGCCAGCTCCCTCAGCCTGTCTTCATAGCAGAGGTGCTCCAGTCCCTTGATCATCCTCCTGACCTTCCTCCAGATGCGCTCCAGCAGCTCCTTATCTTTCTTGTGCAGGTGGCCTCAGACTTGGATCTGATACTCCAGATGGGGCCTCATGAGAGCAAAGTAGAGGTGGACAGTCACTTACCTGTTCTGATGGTCACTCCTGTTTTGATACAGCCCAGGACATAATGAAATTTCTGGACTGCAAGTGTACGCTGCTGGCTTGTGTTGAGCTTTTCATCCACAAGAACCCCCACGTCCTTCTCTGCAGGGCTGCTCTCAATGAGATCAACTCCCAGTCTGTCCATCTATCTGGGATTTCCTTGCACTTGGCCTTTTTGAACCTCACTAAGTTCACGTTGGCCCACTTCTCAAGCCTTCCCAGGTCCTACTGGATGTCATCCCTTCCTCCTGTCATATCAACTCTGCTTCTCAGCATGGTGTCATATACTAACTTACTGAGGTTGCTCTCAATCCCGCTGTCTATGTCACTGATAAATACATTAAAGAGTACAATGAAGTTTCATTTGTTAGCTTGATTTCTCATTTTCACCCATAAGCTCTCAATGTGTGTATTGTTGTTTTTCAAAGACAACAATGTGCAGTGAGTCCTGCTTTTTGCATAGAATGCAACTCCTCCACTTTTCTTTCCTTGCCCGTCCCTTCTGAATAGCTTTTAGCTATTGATTGCAGCACTCCAATTATGTGATTCATCCCCCCATGTTTCCATAATAGCAATCAAATCACAATATTCCAGCTGGACGGTGGTTACCAGCTCCTCCTTTTTCCTATCCATATTGTAACCATTTCATAGAGGCACTTCATTTTGGCCTTTGTCTAATATTTGTGCTTGAACTGTGAAAGACTGAACCTTTCTGGAGAGCTGAGAAGCATTTCTCACTATTCTTGAGGGTGTACACTTCCACCCTAGCAAGTGCATGAGCATGTGAGTGTCATGGTTGAGGTCTCAAACTCTCAGGATGGTTAATTTAAAGAACAGTGTCAGTCAACCAGGCAGAGAAGACATTCCTCCTTCCCAGAGGATCCCATCTCTCCCCAGTAATCTGTATTTGTTAAAGTACCTTCCATGATTATAGAAGCCTGCTGACAATACATAGCCCTAGTCTTGTTTGGAATAGAGTAAATTTTCATCAAAGTGCTGAGTTTTGGGTGGAGCAATGATGTTGGGCTTTTTTGCTGAGCACTGCTAAGTTCATCTTTGTATAAATCCTTTGCTTTTGGCTCAAAACTTGCTTTCTGAGGCATTTCTTGCAATAAGACTCTGATTTATCTAGGAGATGAGAGGTGGGTGTTGCCGTGTGGCAATCAGCATCACTTTGTGGACAACTGTACATTTGAAAGCATTTCTTTGGAGCTGTTTGCCTTTGGAAGAGAGTGTTCAGGTGTGTTTACTGGAGGAAGATCTGGCCTGTGACCAAATAATTCCAGCTGGGTATGGGAAAATTGGGGAATTATACCATCATATCCTGTGAAAAACAGGATGCAGGTGGGCATCCCTGCTCCCTCTTATCTGCTGGCAAGGCCCGGAAGATGGGAAGAAAGGAGTTTCTGCTGAGATCCCAGAGCCAGGAGCTGCCACTCCAAGGAGAGCTGACTCAATCACTTTGGATTTGAGCTGTCACTCCAAAGAGAGCTGACTCAACCACTTTGGACTTGTAAATAAGTTTGTACTACCATTGAAAAGTGGTCATCGTCAATGGAACAACACCTGACGACCCACCACTACTGAAGACCAATGACTGAACTACAAACCACACTGGACCTGTGGTGGTGACTATCTCCCTCTTGCTTCTATTTCCTATCTTTTCTATTGCCCTTCTTCCCTTCCCCATCTCTCTGAACGAATAGGATTTGTAATAAACTGGTTGGACCAATATTTGAACTGTTGTTTCTTAATCTCACGTCGGGTATACATATATCAAAGAACCTCCTCTCTCTCCTATAAATTGGAGCGAGACAATCTTCTCACACTGTCCTGTCAGCAAGGAGCCTAAAGGAGCGTGAGAAGATGGGAGGATACACAACCAGGAGAGGTGACCAAAAATCAAAAGGATGTTCCATATCATATGACATTTTTTCCCTCAGTTCTTTCTCCTATCCCACTGGGTGAGGCAGCAGGGGAGAGGAGGGGAGAGGAGTGAGTGAGTGGCTGCTGGGTTAAAGGACAACACTGGCAATATAGAGAAGACTGTCTGTGCCCCCATCCCATTCACTTCTGCCCCAAGCACCCTGAAATCCTAGTCAGTCTTGCCAAAGCTATGCTGCAACTTATCCTTGGTGGCCAAAGGGAAGAGAGGTAGATGACTGCAGTCTGCTTTTTACCAGTTGTGGCAGTCTCTGTGCAACACTATTCCCTGGCTCCTAGCAAGCAGCAGATATCCCTCAACCAAATATAACAGGCTGGCAGATGGGACACTCAGAACATCTCAGCAGGAAGTCATGCATTACTATCACTACTATATCTTGCTGTTTCCTTTTGTGGCTTTTAGCATGTATAGATGATACACCCTCTGAGATTTGCACTTTATTTCATACACTGCCAAAAATTTGTATTTGTTGCTGACTGGGACTCTTGGGGAAACAAGCAGAATTGTTGTCTTGAGGCCATGAATTACCAGAAACCATGAAACCTCCTATTCCAAGGTCTTATCTCTGTTCCATTGACATTATTTTTCTGTTAGTCCTTACAGGAGAGCATTACAGGGCCCCAGTAATCCTCATGAAATATCTCAAGTAATATCAGGCTATTTCTTGTTCCCTCTCCCTAACCCAACATAACGTCCTGGCTCTCTCCTATAGATCCTCCATTCACTGCCTGAGTGAGTCCACCAGAGCACGACCTCTACGCCCTCTTCCACTCAGGAAAAGAACACAATAACACTATTTACAAGAGCAAATTCTCAGCTACAAAACACTATTTTTCAACATAGTCACCACCATTAGATATACGTTTTCATCAGCAAAAAAAGAGCTTGCAGGCTGCGCTCGTCAAAATCTGCACCAACAGTGGTGACCCACTGCTACTGCCACCGCTGCTGGAATACAGCACCTACCACCTTGTTGTGCTCACATCCACTGTTCGCTTTCCATAAATGTTTAGCAAGTACCATGTCAGTGGGTGCAATTTTTTCCATTTATAATAATTCAGTGACACACCTTTTCTTCATAAACTCTTCTGTGTCGGATGTCATTTTGTCAGTGTCCCTCTGCTGCCATCTGTCACATGGCAACAGCATGTAATGGAATACTGGAAAGAAGGTCCAACCTCCACTGCCATCCCACCAACATCTGCCTCTGACGTCATGTGACAACATGATAAAACAGGAGGCATTACTTTCAGAGCAGCCCTCGTCATGCTTATTTTAATCTTTAATGTTCTCTATTAAAATGTATTAAAAAGAGGGCAAAACCCCCCCACAAAACTAGTAGGATATTGAATCAAACAGATCACGCTGGTTCGATGGCAGTGGTTGTAATTCTCACTGAGCTCTCAAAGTGCTCATCAGAGATGTTTGATGACATTTTGCGCTTCATCCTTCCAAACAGTTGTTCACCAACATACACACTGCCAAAAGTGATGACAAGAATGAGGCGTGACTGTGACATGAGGGGTATTTCTCTCTGGGTAAGAGATGGCTGATAATGGTCTGGTGAAGTGACACAGTCACATTTTTGTTTCCAGCTCCAAACATTCCATTTGAAAGTCTGCAGATAATGTGTTTATGCTGACTGAAAATGGAGTTGCATATAAAACAAAACAGGGATGGTTTTTTTTTGGCAATCTTGAAACCTACTTCCAACTTCCTTTACCAAACTGAAAGGCATGGCTGCATATTTTTGCTGTTTGTAGGATGATGTTTAGCCAGTGTATCAGAACCCATCCAGCCACTGGCCATCAGGTGAGCTGTCCCTGCCCCGCACTGCATCCCTGGGCTCAGCCCAGAGTGGCTCACAGCGCAATGCAGTCCAGTTGGTGCTGAGGGGCAGGGCTGCCATGATGATGTGGGGCAGGGATGGCCTCAGGGACAGCAGGGCCAGTCTGCATGCGGCCATGGGCTGTGGGTTGGGCATGTATGCAATAGAGGGTGGGGAAACAGGCTGTGGCCTTAAGCAAGTGGTAATAGTCTGCAACAGAGTCTGTAAAGTACAAGTGCTACAAGGAAGAGTGAAGAAAGGCGCTCTGTTGAAGGTGGGCACAGAGAGACAAAGCTTTCATCTTCCACTAATGAGAAGCCCAAATGTAAGAACAAAGGAGCTGTGACACTTTTGATCTGACTGAAATTCATGGCCAGTTATGGAACAAAGCCAGCAGGAAAATTTCTGGCAAAGAATGAAAAAGTCATGGATTTTTTGCATGCACCTCATTGTGCGGTGCAGAGAGAGATGTTCTAGCTGACCCCTGTCATCTAGCAGTGCTGCAGGGATCTACTGTTCAATATATTCTGGCAGTGTCTTAGATAGCAAGTGAATGACAAACATAGTTGGAAAGTTCCCCTGTATGACCTGGCCAGGAAGGCACAAACCTCACTATTTGTCTTCTATATTAGGAACTTGTTATTTGCTCAGTGCTGACAAGAAAGAAGCTTGATAGAAAGCAAATCAATCAAAATAAAAGAGAAGGGAACTGAACAGAATGGTGTGGTTTTGTATGCCCTGAGAGGACTATTGGTAAAGGCCTTGTTCATCTGGGACATTTTCCAGGTTCCCATGAAAAGAACAGATGTCCAAAGAAAAGGATGGTGACAGTGCACTGTTCAGAGCAAAACGCAGACACATTGGCACAAGGATGCTGAGCTCTCCATTGACTGACAGTGCAGGCAGCAGGAAAGTGGGAGAGCGCTTGGCTCAAGGCTGGAGGAGATGCAAGAGTGTGTGCAGGCAGCCCTGTATTTGGCTGCACAGACACATGTACTCTCACATGTACATGCACTCCCTCACAAAACTACACAAAGGCTGGAAAGGGCTCTTTCTTGTCACCTGAAATTTGATGCTCACAACCCAAGAAACAGCATTCCAGCATTTTCTCCTCTACACAGAAGCAGTCTTAGGGCAAACCCCTTCCTTCAGCATCTGTCCTGCTTCATCTCTGCATATGCCTCACACCTACCACGCTGAACCCTTGGCTTGTGCTGGAAGCAGCCTGAATGCTTTGCATTATGGGGAAGCCAAACTCTGTAG
>PPHD01025888.1:0-11624 GCA_002909625.1 Bambusicola thoracicus
GAAAGGAAAGGAAAGGAAAGGAAAGGAAAGGAGTAAATGAATGCTTAATTCCTATGTAAAGTGCTTGATGAAGCAACACAGTGAGAAACTCCTAATTGCCTCTCTTAACTAGTCCAAGCATGCTTTGGTATTACAGCATGCAGATTGCATTAAGAATGGTTCCATGATGTTAGGTTACATGGTGGGAGTCTCAGTCTTTTTGTATGTACATATGGTTTATGAGCAAATACAAAATAGCTTTATTGTGGTTTCTTGCCCCTGCATAACAAGGAAAATATTTTCAAGCGCACACTGAAATAGAGTGGCTAGTTGTAAAACTACCACTGTCTTGTTTTTTATCATGTTGCCCACAGAATACTTTTAGCCATAGCCAGTTTGTTTTTAACACCGGTGAAGGAACAACAGGATTTGGTTGGTTAAGGTGCATTTTGACTCACATAAGAAGCTACAAGTAGATTGTGGAATATGGCCTTGTGGTGTGGGCCTTAACCTCTTGGGTTACTGAGACAGTGCTTCTGGGAAGAATCCTAGTGATGGTGTACTCCAAATCCATGGCTCACCTCCTAGCATAGCATATATGCTTTCTGTACTGAACACTGACCTGTATGAGCTACCAAGTAGGCAGTGGAAATGAACACAGAATATTGTTCTTTCTCCTGGCCTTTACTCCATATTATGGACTTCAGACGAGACAGAGGACTTTCCAGTGACTTTCTGCACCAGCTGATTTTCGCTCTTTAAACACCTAAAGGGAAAATACACATACATTTCTAGTTTGGATAAGCTATGATTTTGACTGAATCTCTACAGAAAATTACCAGACATGGCAGTGAGGGGGTAACTGAAGGCAAGAAAATGTAGCTGCAGTCTAAGTGACACGTGGAGTACACAGGGACTGAGGAAGTCTCCCAGGCAATTACCTTTTATGTATGGGTTACTGTGTCTCTATGTGCTTATTTTTCATTATTTGAATTACATGCAATAGTTCCATGGATGTAGGATGTTGAAATACTTATACTGGATTCCCTGGTGTGCAAGGGAAGCATGAAGAGAGCATCTAAAAATGCTCTTAAATGGAGCCTCAAAACAGAGAGAATGGCTCCCTATCCACAATGCCTTTCACTGTAGGTTGGGTGAACTTGGCTGAATTTGGACTGCTGCATCGATGTAACCACTTACATGGGTTAGTATGAACCATATACAGTTCAGACAGATTAGGGACTTTTGTCTCCCATTCGAAGCTGTGTAGTTTTTTGTTTCTTGTTTTAAAGTGAAATGCTAGAGAAAGGAGAAATGTATCTTCGGACCTGACAGTCAGTAGTTTATCAGTAACCAACACCAAGAAGAAAAAATGTGACAGATCAGCTACTGTGTAAAATATTGGATAATGACTTGTTTTTGTTTTCAAGCTACTCTCTCCATCTTGTCTCCTACTCATATGATGTTAAGCTGTTGGGTGTTCAGCTTTTTCCATTCACAGTCAGCCCATTGTGATGCAGGTCAGAACACATAGTCTTATTGGTCTGTATCATTTAAAAGCAAGCAAACACTGAACTATCTTCCCTAAGAAATCAATGTGATTTAGAAATAGGCAAAAGCAGAGTAGACTTGAAATCCTTTAGTAGTATTTCTTAAGGAGACAGGGATGGCTCACTAACTGATCTACCTCCAGTGAAAAAAGGTCCAGTGTTACTGATTAAAATCCAAGTATAATATAACTGACTGAAATAAAGAAAAATTATCTGCTCTTTTTCTTTTTTTTAATCTTACGAGAATATATATGAAATACTATCACTGATTGTTGCTTATGGGAGCAAAGATTAAGTCTTCTTCTTTGACTTGATCCTATATTTCCAGAAGGGTTTAAGTAAATAAGTGAATCTTGATGATGTGCATTGCCTTTTGAGCTTATTAAGCCAAGTTTACTTATACTATGCACAAAAAATACTTGATCAATAAGTAAACTCTGCAAAATGACTCTTCAGGAACAAGTAACAATCACTGACAATTTGTTTTATGAAGTCAGACTGTTTTACTTTCAGAACTGGTGCTAAGATGGGTAGATCAGAATGGGTGCCTGTCTTTAGCAGTACAGAGGCTCCCAGCACTGATCCACTCTTGTCAAATCTGTAGTTTTTGATGGCAAAAAGTTTGTGGACAAGGCACTGACTTTTTGCCTGAAAACAGATGTTTAAAAATAAGATGCTGAGAAATTCTCTCTGACTTTATTTCCTCTGATTTCTTTAATTTATTTATTTTTTGAATTTTGCAAAATGGCCGTAGCTCTCTGGCAAAGCAGATCCCACTGTGCAGGCTGAAATACTCAGTGTAGAAGGAGGCAAAAGGAGGAGGTGGAGGGAGGAGTCCTCTTTTCCTTTCATTTAGATTCACTGCATGTTTACCAAGGTGAAAAGATTAGTGCGCTGGAGATCATTTGCTTTCATAAGCTTTAAACTAGAGTAGAAAAAGTTTCATGTCTTGATTCTCTTCCAACAGCTCTCTCTCTCAGCAAGGCATATAGGAGCAAGCTGAGACATATTGATTGTCAGCAGACTCTTCCAACAAAATTGCCCTGTCTGAATCAGTTAAACTGGGTGGGAAGAGATAAATTCTGCCAGTTTTCTCCCATCATTTCTCCTAGCATGTGGTGAAACACCCAGAGCATTCCCTAGGGTTTATAAACCAGAATAAATTCTCTGGATTTCTGTATCCAACAAATGTTAAAATTCTAGCCCATATATAGCCATACTTCACATACTTGTAGGCTTCTTGTGTCTTCTACAGACTTGCTATGAAATATCAATTCTCCTCATGTTTCATGCAGGAAAAAGGTTAGGAGTTAGGAACTTTAGGTTTCATATTATCCCTATTTAAACCTCATTTGAGGAAAACATAATGACATTTAAATCTTTGCTCGTCTGAACTCCCACTCTGGTGGAATTTCTGAATGACTGATAGAACTATCCCTGAAACAAAATAAAACAACCACCCCAAATAAACAACTCAAAACCCATAAAAAATGACTCACTCAAAGATAATTCCAGTCAGAACACATAAAACATCAAGAAGGAATCTTAAAAGTTAGCTAATGTTAACCAGATTGCTTTCTCCGACTGATACTTTCTGATGATTACTAGGGCATTTTTTGTGATAATCTTTTCAAAGTAGCAATTAGTAATGAAGGCGTATTTCCTAATTTGCAGCAAAATACTGTAGAGGTATTTGACAGATAATAAGAGAAATCTCCTGCTTTACCACAGAATAATCCAGATCCCAAGCGGATTAATGACTAGTATGACTAGTATGACTAGTATGAAGGTCAAATAGTTCTTCTAAGTAAAGTTACCTTATCACTGCTGAGGAAATCATAGCAGCCCTTCTGCTGATAGAATGGCAAAACAAATTCTTCTTATTGAAAACAAAATTATAGTTATTTTAAATTAGATTGTCCACTGCAATTTAAATCATAGAATCATAGAATATGCTGAGTTTGAAGGGATCCACAAGGATCCAACTCCTTGCTCCACACAGCACTAACCAAAATTCAAACCCTGTATCTGAGAGTGTTGTCCAAACGCACCTTGAACTCCAGCACTTTGGGCCATGCCCTTTGCCCTGGAGAGCCTAGCCTGTTCCATACCCATCACCCTCTGGTGAAGAACCTTTCCCTGACACCCCCTATTTGTTGCCCTCCTTTGGACTCTCGCTAATAGCTTTATTTCCTTCTTAAATTGTGCTATCCAAACCAGTGCTCAAGGTGAGGCCACACAGCACAGAGCACAGCAGAACAATCCCTCCTCTTGCCCAGTGACAGTGCTGGGCCTGATGCACCCCAGAGTACACTTGGCCCTTTGGGCTGCTGAATAATAAGGCCAGTTTGCATTTTCTTCTATGAAGGCAGAGAGAAGAGAAAAACTTAATGCAAGTGATCAGGAGCGAAGAATAACCTTATAAAAGCAAACCAGTGTAGAGCATTGTTCATTAGGCAGTTTGGTCTTGACAGCAGGAAGACAGGAATTTCCAAATCCTGATTACTGCTTCACCACTGACTTGCTGGGTGCCCTGGGCAAGTCACTGCCTCTGCTGCTCTTTGTCTCTCTCTAGAATAGCAATAGAGATGCCTAACCATCCCTCAACAGTATTAAGAAGATTAATTAAATGCTGTATTAATCTGTTGCTATGACTCAATCCTAACTGTTCCTTCCTGAATCAACAGTCCCAAATCACTACATGATTCCAATCTGGAGTTACACACAGGAAAATCATTGATCTCTGTGATCTGCTTTAAACCATCTGGTTGCTTCATACAAGGCTGGAGAATATCTGCCTCCTAATGTAAAGGAAAAAAGTATTGTACAGATGCATGAAAATTATTTTTCTAATACTATAAAAGACAGAAAAAGGAGCACCTTTACTTGTGAGGAAAACCACAAGCCAAAGGTGGCTCAAAGCCAGAATTTGAATGGTGTACCATGGGGCCAGTTCTGGAAGCCAAAGCACATGGGGAGAGCTGAGGCTTCCTGAGCAGCAGTGTCCCTTGGCTTTCACTCAGATTTAATTGTCATGTTATCCTCTAATTTGGAGAAGAAAAATACAGTCTGGCACACCACTCTTCATGGATTGTCGATCCTGTTTTATGGCAGCCCTGCCTTATAGCAGACGTAAAAAAAGGAATTTCCATTCTATGGATGACTGGAACAGAGTAACTGGTTCTTATCACGTGTGCCTCCCTGCCTCTGAGTCTGCTGGACCATCCTGCCCATCCTAGAGGAAGTAAATATTTAATGCAGTCCTGAATTTGAGAACCTACAGAAATAGAGTATGAAGAATAACCTATAAAGACCTTTTCAAGTGTTTTTTTTTTTTTTTAAATATATATTATTTCCTCCTATTTGCTATGCTTTTAATGCACTCTAGCTTAAATGACAAGGACATTCACTGTTTACCAAGGTAAAAGATACTGACTATTTGTCTAGTTCGTAGCTTCTTTGTAACTTAGGAAAACAACAAATTAACTTGGTATAGAAAGATTTTTTTTTTTACCAAAAGCTCATGCAAATTACATTTCTGCTGAACAAAACTGATGTAGCTGAGCTAGGACAAGCAAGTTATGGTAGACGCAATGTGGTTTTATATGCAATTACTCATTGTGAAGACACTCCTCTACCCCTGACTTAATCATAACTAAATTTTAGTGCTATCAGTGCTGCATTCTGAGGAGAGAGATACAATAGGGATTACATTATTGTTTTATGTATGAGCATAAATAACAGAGTCAGCAGATATTTAAGCCCAGGGAGATGTTTTCTCTACCGAGAAGTGAGATGCTGCAAATACTTATTTATTTTCTCTAAGAAGATGTTAAATGGAAGTTTCATGCTGACAATTATCTGCATCATAGTGCAAACTGTGCTAGACTGATTGGTGGTTTAAATGTCATTACTCTATTACTAAGGTGGCAACGACTCTCTAGGTGCTAAAAATGCAAGATGTGGACTATGTGGAGTTATTTAGCAGATATTGAAGAATTCTCCTATATTTAAACCTCCATATTTTTCCTTCAATGGCTATGGAGACAGCCTTTACTGCGTAAATCAATATTCTGCGGTTTTGTTGGTTCCACAGTCTGGAGACCGAAACAAAAGGTGCGAAGTTACTCCATTCATCTTAATGGGGTGTTAATGACTTCAAAGGCTGCTTGTGACCATTTAAATGTGAATGCTATTAATCAACAGGATAAAACACAAACACCCAGCTTGAGTCTTGGAAATGTAATTGCATAGGGCAGAGGGGTCCAATTTTGATTGCTGAATGAAGATGCATGTTTAAAAATAGAAAAGAGGGGTGGAGGGTGGAATCCTTACTTCTTTGCTTTGACAATATTAAAGGGAAAAAATCCTCGCTAATGCTTTATTGTTGGTTATAGAAACGTATTGCTATCGCAATCACAAATTAGATAGTCTGCAGGAAATGAGTAACTCTCAGCAGTGCTGTCATTTTGATTATTGCTACAAGACAGCAACTTGCAAAATTAAATTTCCTTCAGAACAGCTCTCCTGTGTCCTTTGATCATAAAGCTTATTCTAATAATCACCTCCCCCACAGACTCCCTCTCAGGATCGGTGTGGAAGATTTTAGCAGCTTTGTTCTGTGTGGTAATTTTTTTTTTTTCTGCTGTAAACACTCAGTCATTCTAACCTGTTTGGCACTTTCATCAGTATAAAATTTGAGGAGCGGGAAGGGACGTTACTCACATTTTCTTTTTGTGAGTTTGCAGATACAGAGTGTACTACTGCTTACTTCTCAAGAGCAGCAGTGTTTGGAACTTTCAAGGAGGGCAGCTGCCATATTGTGATGATTGCTTAGTACACTTAATGCAACTTTTCATTTCGTGCTCCTCTCACCCTAGGACTACTAGGGCTGTCTTTATAGGAAAAGATCTCATCTTCTACCATGTATAGGAAGGTGGGGACTGTGTTGTCCTTGTGAATGCTACAGTTATGCCACCGGTAATAACAACCACGTTTCTTCCCTTCCTGCCTCCCCCACCCCGTCTTTTCTTCCTTTTCTTCCTTTTCTGTATCAGGTTGGCTGAATCATGTAACTATTTCAACTTCACTTTTCATGAATCATAACATAGTCTGTCACAGTTTCATAATCTGCAGAATTGTGGCCCTTCTGAAGGAAGAGAATAACATTTTCTATAAACTCTGGGTGCCGAAGGGTGTATTCTCCGTACAGTCTGAGGAGACTGATCTAATACGTTCTTGTCTGCATAGCTGAAGGGTTGCCACATAAAGTGAGGCCACTAGAACAGGGAGGACCAACACCTGCTTTATCCTACAGGTTTTTCTGCAAGGGACAGAGTCTGTCGCAGTTCAGTGTCATGACTCTTGTGAAATAAAGGCTTTAACAGTTTCTTTTTTTTCTTTTCTTTTTTCTTCCTTCTCATGGCCAGGAATAACTGGGGAACCTCTCTGCCTTATTTCCAAAGGTAGCTGGCCAACAGCAAGCCTGACCTTACCGCTGGTGCTGAGAACTTCTTTCTTGACTTCTTGTGCACTGTTAGATGGGTGCCTACTCTGAACTTTCACCCTTTTTCTCAGACTCTGAATGAGGCTTCCCACATCAGTTTTTCCACGATACTTCCCTTCTGACACGCTTCTTGTTTCTCTTACAGACGTACCACTCCTAACAAACACTTGGTATTATCTTTGGTCTGGAGCCAGGTTTATTGCATAAGAGATTTGCCTGAAGCCTCTAGTGTCCTCTTACTCTTGCCAGGTAATGCAGCTTGTAGCCTCTCTCATATGACTGGACTTCATTCTTTGTTTTAAAGGAAACTCTGTCCTATTAAAGTAACATATTTAAACAGTACATATTCTGAGAGAATGGTATTACAAGTCCTTTTCTCTGTGTTTATCCTGGTAAGAAGACCTGAAAGGGCTATAAGGAAACACCTGCCCTATATAATTACAGAAAAAAAAAAAAAAAAAATCCAATTTCTGTGATAATTTGCTATTTTTGGAAGGTGTTACAAATGTTTCTTACTGCTTACAGACAGATTACTTTCTGTCTTCTGCTGTGTCTTGTCCTATATACTATTGACAGCCTTGCCTAGCATAGATGTGATATAACCCTGTAGTTTGAACACTTTGCAATGACAACTCAGATAAAATAAATAGATGGAGTATCCTTTCATTCAACTCCTGCTACAGAGAAGCCCTTCAGAGCTGTCTGAAGAAAGGCTTTGGGCATCTCAGTCATCATGGCTATGGAGTGCAGAGAACACAAAGCAGAACTCACGCTGGTAGTTGTTACAGTGGGAACAGTTAGACCTCAGCTAGATTTAGCTGACATAATCATGACTGTTAGCTACACATGAAAGCATTCTCTTGTTTTCTGGAGCTTACCTATGACCACCTATAGATTTAGCTAATAGGAGCCATTCTGAAGCCACTAACTTTTGGCTTTGGTAGAGAGACACAGGCAAATTAGAAATGGTCTAATAGTGTACCACCAATAGGAACTGGAGCACCTCTCCTAGTAGAAAGGGCTGAGAGAGCTGGGACTGTTTAGCCTGGAGAAAGCTTGGGGGGAGAGGGGACAGGAGGTAGGGGGATTCTTAGCAGTGTATATAAATAATCAGAGAGAGTGTGCAAAGAGCACAGAGACAGGGTCCTTTCAGTGGTGCCCGGTGCTAGGACAAGATGCTCCCTTTGAAAAACAGGAAGCATTTATGTGCTGTGTGGATGACAGAGCACTGGCACATATTGTCCAGACAGTCTGGAGTATCCTCTTTGGAGATCTACAGAAGCAGTCTGGACGTGGGCCTGGGTGACCTGCTGTGAGTCCTTGTTTGAGCAGGGAGCTTGAACCTTCCAACTTGAGACATTTGGTAATTTGTGGAAAAATCTTGTTTGTTTTTATGCTCATTAAATAAGGAAGAAGACATCGTTTTACATGTTACATCTGATTGATTTTTTATGAGGATAAGGCACTATCATTTTATTTGTGTTTCTTTCAGAAACAAGGTCTTGTGCCAGAAAATCTTTTTTTATAATTGTGACATATTCTATTGAGAAATCTTCCTGGTTTCTTTGCACTTCTTTCCAGAGGTAAGCAATGATTCTTCAGAGGAGAGAAACAGGAAACATACTCTATGCAATCTGCTTCAAATTATCCTCTAATGACTTTTGAATGAGGGAAGGCTTCCATATCTTTTAATATTTCTTATTGCTTCATTGGCTGCATATCAAAATTTGCATCTTGTTTAAAAGACAGAAAACAAACCTTTCTGAATGAGAAATGTTACATTACTCTAGATGATTCTGAGTGTTTTCTCAAAATAGTTTTTATTAAGCATTTGATAGGGAAAGCTCTTACTCTGGAAAAGTTTTGCAAGTGCCCGCTTTCAAAAATATTCTCCAAATTTTACCTTGTGTTGCACATAGTTGCTCTGAGAGGTCTCCATCACTGTCAGTATTTCTTGCTATTGATATGGATGTCTAAAATCTATCATGCTTTTTTAATTTTTGTAAACTAAATCTGCTTCTTTCTTATCAAACATACTAATCTATCCATTTTTCCGTTAATACTTCATACATTATCATATTGATCTGCATGAAACTGGCAGGTAGAATTCCCTTTCTCTTTCATTACAAGCTCAGCTGAGTTCATTAGCTGTTTCTGTGGGGTGTACTGGTTATAAGCAGAATGATTATCAATCCATACCAGAATAGCTGGAGGATAGATACTATAAATTCAAGTTCAAGAATCGTATGTAAGCAATTTTATAATGAGTGATTCTAGGAAGTAGCAGAAGTAATAAGAAAATAATCTTGATGACTTTGAAAAAAAAGGGGAAGAGGTGTGTGAAAAGGTGCTGAGCAGAGTCAGAAACAATCTATATAATTAGATATCTGCAGAGCTTTAATGGGGAGGGAAAGTAATACACAGTTCAATCCCAGAATCCATCTCAGCTGTAAATTTTGCTCTTGGGGTCATCCAGTGTAGACAAACATTAAAGGATAAATAATATGACACTAAGATTATTCATAATGCCAGATATCATCAGGCTGGTAAAGCAGATATTATGTGCTCTTGGGTGGTTCTACTGCCCTTGTGGTGGAGTGCCATACACTCTCTTCTCAGCTGCCTTCTCAGTCTCTCCCACTCACATCCCTGGAGGGCAACAGAAGAAGAAATACAATCACCTGTTCCACCCAAGCTTGTCCCTCCTTGGACTGTGGGGCAGGAGACAGCCTTGAAATTCCAGGGAGGTTAATCAGCCCAACCTCAAAGCCTTTGAAGTAGAGCTACTCTACACATAAAGTTCTGATTTTGGCCTTGTGGTATTGTCAGGTAGCCTTAAGGTAAAGGACAGTCAAGCTGGTGCAAGCTCTTGTTGAATTATAATCAGATGGAATTTATTATTATTATTTTTTGGCATTGCTGACATGTTGGCTTTGCACACCTTAAAAGCATCAAAGCTGACAAATGGGCAAGAAACAGCAATGCCGGCAGCACCACAGAAAGGAACAGGAAGAGACCAAATTAAAGAAATCATGAAGGGACTAGTACAATAAAGCAAGTCAGCAAAACTCTTTGTATCTGACACATTTCCAGCATTACCCTGGAGAGCTTTCTGCTGCTTCCAAGGCTGGGAGTAAGGCATGTCAGTGATCCTACACATTAGCAATCCTTGCATCCATGGTACCATTCCTTGTTACCTCCTCACTGCTTGCTGTATTCAGCTGTCAGTAGGAGTAAAGGAGGTTTTCAACTGTGGGTTAGAAAAGTCATATTTTCAAGTGAAAATATTGAAGGAATTTTTATATAAGTTGATCCATGAATTTGAAGTGATGTGATGGGAGTTGAAACATAAGAAGAGCATGTGGAAATGTAGCCTTATTGTAGGACTGAAGAGCAGGAAGAAATAAACACATGCAATAAAGTGATAAAATAAATGATAGTTGCACAAATTGGAAATACATTTCCTCAAGAGTAATTGACTTTTGTTTTACAAGGATGTGATAGAACAACAGTTTTTAATTTCCATTTCAATCGGGAGGATGATGAAGAATTGTAGCAAATGCAGGACAGTTACTCACTTTAGTGACCAGACCTCTGAGATTCACCATAAATAGAGCTAGGATATCAGTAAGTATTATGAAATAAAATGTATAAATTATATTTATTTATTAGAGTAGATGAAATGAAACCTGAGATAGAAATTAAAGATATCCACTAAAGTATGCAACAATAAAAGTGAGTTTGTCAGACTTCTTGGTAGAAGCAACTGAAAGCTCAGATTTTGGAGTACATGTGAGCAAGTAAGTCTAGAATGTCTCCAAAAGTTAATATGTCAAAATGTAAGACAGATACTGGCAATATTTTAAATAACATACATTTTTATATTTGTTGGAAGCTATAAGGATTTATCTGGTTGGCTCATGGAAACTCATTTCTTTAGGGAGACAACAGAGAACTAATCAGCTATTTTTGAGCTAAAAATTAAACTTCTTTCACCACTCATGTGAAAGTACCTGGTTTTGTATACTCTGGTTTGATTTTGCTTCTACATGTGACTCAGGAAAATCAGCAGATAAGGCCTGGTGTATTGTACATACATGATTCTGTCATTTCCCTCTGCTGGTATTATTGCCCTGTAGGAGAGGCAGCAGGAGGGAATCCGTGCTGAGCTATTTTGCTGGCACTTAGGAGTCTGATATACTAATCTAAGCCACCTTCAACTTCAGTTTAAGTTGATACACAGAGATGTAGGCCACAGCTGCTGAGAATCTGTCTCATGTTTACTTCTGGTAACTCCAGCAGAGTGGCAGGACAAAGGTAATAACTAACTTCCATTTGGAAAGACTGGCTTGCCAGTTCCATGGGTATCAAATGGTAAAAAAACAGTCATATCTAGATTTTTCCACTTTGTCCATAGAGAAATCATTAATTAACTAAATTCTAAAAAGTAGTGCCTGTGCAGAGGTAAAAATAGAAACTAAATAATAATGCCCCAATGAGTTAGGCATAGTCAGTGTCAGCTAGTGCATTTTTTTCTTCCATTTTCAATTCTATAAACTCATTTTCAGATTTTAGCTGAAGGAAACTGG
>PPHD01025890.1:0-11190 GCA_002909625.1 Bambusicola thoracicus
GTCAAGATCTTTAAGTCCAATTGTCAGCCCAGCCCCACTATGCCCACTCGTAGAATCATAGAATCATTAGGGTTGGGTAAGACCATCAAGATCAAGTCTACTTGTCAGCCAGTTCCCACCATACCCACTCATAGAATCAAAGAATCATTAAGGTTGGATAAGACCGTCAAGATCATCAAGTCCAACCACAACCCACCCCCACCATTCCCACCAAACCATGTCACTCGCTGTGGCATCTTCATCATTTGGAAGAATGTGTTTAAAATCAAAGCCCAGCTCTGTGCAGAAGTCAGGGAGTTAATTGTGGTCGATTTAAAAATTAGCTTCTTGTTAGTTTTGTTGGCTGTTTTGTGTTTGGTTTTTTTTTCCTCCCTGAGAATAAATCTGTATTTTTCCTTTTGTAACAATATTTGTTTTGAATTGCAAAGCGTGGTTTTCATGCTGCTGCGCCACTATTAGCTAATGAAGTTTCTTCGGCTCCACTGAGGGAATTGAGCCATTTCTGGCATTCCCATCAGATCAAGGATGCGGTCCTCATGGGGCAGCAATAGGGAAATGCCGATTTCCTTTCTATAAGAGAGAAGAGGACAGACTCTTTAGCAGGATCTGTTGTGATAGGACAAGGGGAAATGGTTTCAAACTAAGAAAAGAGAAGATTTAAATTGGATATAAGGACGTGTTTTCCAGTAAGGGTGGTGAGGCACTGGAACAGGTTGCCCAGAGAGGTAGTGGAAGCCCTGTTCCTAGAAACATTCAGGGTCATCAGGCTCTGAGCAACCTGATCTAGCTGGAGGTGTCCCTGACCATTGTAAAGGAGTTGGGCTAGATGATTGTTAAGGACCCCTTCCAACTGAAAGGATTCTGTGATTCCCCCATTTGGTGTTGACGGGCAACAGCACTGCACCTCTCCTGCCATACCCAGTGGGAATACCATGCTGCACAGCCCAAATTGCTGGGATGGTGGAAAACAGAATCGTAGAATCATAGAATATCCCAAATTGGAAGGTACCCATAAGGATCATTGAGTCTAACTCCCAACTGGGAGAGTCTTGGGAAGCTCAGAGGGTTTGAGCTGCTCATGTCACCATTCTTCAAAGCCATATTAGCCTGCGTCACAGGTGACTAATAGCTGAGGCCGTCGTGGCTGCCGTGCAGCCCTCTGATGTATGGGTGTTTTATTAAGGGTGGAAAGGTGCTAAATGAGCCCTCTTTGTTTTACATAAATTAGCTCTAAAGCCATGTATCACTGCCACGGCACTGTAGACTCCGAGCAAGTTTGTTTACCCAAGTTCAGAAGGGAAGTACAGCTCACAGATGTGACCTGCTGCTCCCCTGGCTCCTGGAGGACAACGTGTTCACAGGCTTCTCAGAGCCAGATTTGGTCTGGTGACACTGGTTTTGCAGGAGATCTTCTGAAATGAGGTGCTTTGGGTGGCTGAAAAGACGGACTGAGGTCAAACCAGAAACCAGTCGTGTAGTACTTGTGACCAAAACATCTGGATAGGGTTTGGAATGGATTCTTTTTGACTCCTCCATGATGTTCTCCTCATGCAGTCTGAGATGAGAAAGGATTTCTCTAAGCAGGTCTTAAGGGTCAGCAACCTGTGGATCCCTTTTCCTGGGAGAACCTCCTTTTCCATTCCATGTTCATCTCAGCATCTTGTCCTCTCTCAAGTTAGCCACCATGCTTCTGCCTCCCTGTAGGAGAGTTCTTGCCCAGCAAGTAGAACCCCATAGCCACCTCCTCCAGGAGAAAATAGAATATGGGAAACTCTGCAGAAAGGTACATTCTATTGCCATCGAAACAGAGGAGGACTTCATGCTGTCCACCATGGTCATAGGATGTGCATGGGGATGTCCTACAAAAGGGTCATCTCCAAAAGGATCTTCATGGGGTTTCAGCTTTATGGGAGTATGTGGGACTCTCTTTAAGGTGTGCTGGGCATACTAAGGCATGGTTTGTTTTCTTCCTTTCCTGTCCCTTGTTGCTGCTTTGCTTCCAGCTGTCTTTCTCATACAGTAAGCACCCAAAAAGAAGCTTGTTCACCTGCTCTACCAAGGGAGTGATGGGTGGGAAATGATGAGGGGGTTCTTGGGGAACCCAAAACCCAGAGATTCCCTCTGGGAGCAGAGCAGCAGCTGGAAACCGAGAGCAGAAAGTCCCTGCTCAAACCAAAGCTGAGCTTGCTAACGGTGTAAATACCCTGAGGAGGCATTGCTTTCTACATATCTCCACACTCACCTTCCAAAACAATGCTCCAGAGCCCCCAGGGATACTCAGGGGGTTGCTGAGCTTTTATCCCTCGTATCCCTTCATAAGAGCATCCTCCAGCCCTTTGTGCTGGGACCCAGCTAGATGGCAGCAGCACTCTCCAGAGCTCCGGAGCTATTCTCATCGCTGCACTCTCACAGACTGAATCCCCAAACCCTCTCCTGACTTCACGGGCAGTGGCAATTTATCACCAGGCTTGTCATCACGGGGTCGTGAAACCCATCAGCTATGTGGCCCCAAATCCCCAGGCAGGTTTTTTTTTGGTTATCATTTTTCCCTCTTGCTATCTCGTCATCGCCCATTAGCGGCTCGGATGGCTGCGGGTGCCTCCGAGCACATTTGAGTCATGGGTCCCTGTCCCCCTGCATGTCCCATTTCAGGAAGTTGGAATTGGAAGATCTTGAAGGTCCCATGCAGTCGAACCCACTCCATGTCTCCAGGGTGATAGGAATGTCCCCAAAGCTTTTCACCAGAGTGCCAAGAGTGAGTTAACCTCTTGCTTGCTGGTGCTCTGCTCTTTGCCCCAGAGCAGTCTGTGACCTTCCACTTTGTGCTGCAGATTAAAGATTCAACTACTCTATGTTCTGACCATAATTTCGGGAGCTTGCAATGAATTCAGTGCACTGTGATGTCCTGAGAGCTGTAGGTTCCTTCCTTCCATGCTGCTTGCTGGGGGCTGACGATGCTCAATAGGGATTTGGGGAACCAGGCGGCTCCATCCTGGCTACCCCAAAGGGTGACATCTGAGTTAGCAGGGAAACACATCCCCAGAGATAGGGGCACCAGTCCACACTGTGGGGAGACGTGCGTCCTCGGTAGTGTCTGGCAGGGCAGTGGTGGAGCGTCACCCAATCCTAAACCACAGAAAGCCCTGCTCACACCAGAGCCCATTTTAGATGAGGTCTCAATTTTGGGGAACACTCTCCTTCAAGGAAGTGCAGCTCCCCTGGGAAGATCATAGAATCATTAAGGTTGGAAAGACTGATACGATCATCTAGTCCAACCATCAACCCATGGGCAGTTGGGCAGAGAGGGTAGGGACTTTGATAACATTCTCCTCTTTTTCTCCCTTTCTCCTTACAGGTGGCACCAAATGGAAAAGAACCTCAATGTGGGTGACCTTACAGGACTCAGAAAGCACCACTCTGGAGGAAGGAAGTAGTAGAGGTGAGATCTTTTCCCATACCACCTTCCAGAGGTGGAACACAGAGCCTTAGAAGCACTGTGGGATGCATACCACCCTTTTGCTTTCATCCTTTCCAGGCAAACAGCTGCAAATCAAGCCCAGGCTGTGACTGTTGTCCCCGTGGCAGCTGACCAGCTCAGGAAACACTGAGCCAGGCACTGCCTGGCACCTACCTCAGGACACCGTGCTGGGACGTGGCACCTTCTTTTTGTTGTTCAGTTTTCTGGGATATCGTTTCACCAGAGAGCCTGGCAGCGGCATGGAGGAGCATTCCCCCAGCCCAGCCCCTCAGGGAGGTGGTTTTGTTGAAGTATTTTAAGTTTGGGAATAAATTCTGGTTTACGTTGGCTTAATTAAGGCTCCTGGGGAGGATGAAGAGTGGAGATGTTCAACCAGCCAAGCGCATGGACGCTGCTTGGGTGTGGGATACAAGCACCCTATGGTTATCCTTGGTCATATGCCTGCATCCAGACCCTTTGCTCTATTTGGGACGAGGTACCTGGTGGTCTCAAGTCAGCATGGTGGGGTATAGCATGACACAAAGTTCCCACATAGGTTGGAATTTCCATGCCAAAACCCTGCCTGCATCCTGCTCCATCCCTTATTTTCAGGAGCAGCGCTGAGCTCAGACCATTGCTATGTGTCCCAGTGGGGTTTTGCTCACTTGGAGATCCAAACTAACTTTTTTGGGGGCTCTTTGGGCCCCTGTGAATCCAGATGGGAGCAAAAAGCAGCTCCCAGCTTGGTAGGTAATAACAACAGTGTTGTAACTGTTCAATGTGTCATGGACGCAACCTCGATGCTCAACTGCTGTCCCTTATGCATTATTAATCTGATATCTCACAGCATCCTGTCTCCTAGGGGGATGCCTGTTCATCCTGACCCTTGATGCTCCCCTGCACCAGCCCTGATCCGTGTGACAAGTTGTGCCAATCTCTGCTCTTGGTTCACCTCCTCCTCTAGAGCAATGAACTGATAAAAGGCGGATCATGGGTCTGATTGCTGCCATTGTGCGGATGGATGGAGGCACTGATGATTGTTGATAGTGCTCAGGTCTGTTGGCCGGGTTTTGGTTTTCCTGCTCCATGCCTTTATCTCCATGATTTAAAGGCGTGTGGGGAGCCCTCTGCCAAGCAGATTTCTGCTGGCTCTGCAGCTTTTGGAATGCTGCCGTGATTTTTTGCGTCCATGGATTCAGTTTTCAGAGCGATTTTGGGTGGCGGATGCTGCTCCCTGACACGGAGGACAGGTCAGCCCTTGCCAAGAGATGCCATAGAGGCATGATTTGCTCATCTGTTGTCCTTAAATAGCAAGATTCGCCTGTCTGTTAGACAGTACCTTAGGGCAAACTTTATTTTAAGAGCCCTGCGGGGAAAAGGCAGCAGCATTACACAGTTTAGGACCGTGTGCCCCACAGGGGCAGTGCCACAGTTCTACATGCACGTGCCAATCTTTGCACTGCAAACACATTCTGCTAGGTCCCGATGCGCGTGGCATCACCCCACTCATCCCACTGGAGCTTGGATGAACCCACGAGCCCCCCACCTCTGGCATTTCCAACACGAAGGCAGTGGGGGTGGTAGCTCTGTTGTCTCCAGGGAGCAGGCACCCAGGTGTGTTTGGCCACGGGATGGGTGACAATGTCACCGTGTTGCCGCAGGCTCAGGTGTACAGCAGCTTCAATAAAGCTGATGGCTGCATTTTCACACTCACAACATCCCCCAGAGGAGCTGTGCGTGTGCACCCCATAGAAGGTGGGGGCACAGACTGAAAGGCTCCCCCCTGCCCAGCTCCTAAAGGGGGGGGAGTCATGGGATTTACGGCAGGCAGAGCCCCCGGATCATGTTTCACCCCAAATGCCCAACACATGGCTCGGGTGACTTGGGGCATGGCAAGCCACCAAAGGCACTGCGTCATCGATGCTTGTCACCTCTTGAAGAAGGGCAGAGAAATTAGAGTGGGGGACCCTATTGCTCCACCCTTCTTCTGCTTTCTGCACCGATTTGGGGTTTCGTGTGACCGTCTCTATGGGAAAATTCAACCAAGCATTGTGTATGGAGTTTTTCTTTTTCTTTTATAATAAAGTTGTCGTCGTCCCCGTTGTTACTTAATGTCTTTTATTAACCTGTGCATTTTTGTATTTAAATAAAAGAGTTTCTGCCTGGAGCTTTGTTCATCTTTCAGCATGATGACTCTACCTCAGAGTCATGCAGTGGGTGGGAAATGGGCACAAATGTCCCACTTTGTTCCCTTGAGGACATGAACATGAAAACCCGAATCTTGCAACTTCTGGGTTTTTATGTAGTACTCCCACCCCAATCTGAAAATTCAGATATTTGGAGAAATTTCTTCTCAGAGTGGTTGTGCATTGGAACAGGCTGCCCATGGAGGTGGTGGAGTAACCATCCCTGGAGGTATGCAGGAAACACCGTCTCCTCATCAAAAACCTGGATTCACCAATAATGATGAGTGGCAAGGTCCCCAGGGATGGCCATTGCAAGGTGACAGTGGCCAGGTGCGTTGGCCAAGCGCTCGGTGATTGGCACAGCAGGGTTTTATCCATGCCTCTTGGATGCTGCCTTAGGGTCAGAAAGCATCGCATGAGCCCGGCCCTATGGGAGAGCAGAAGGAGGAGGGAGAGGGGGATACGGGGCAGTGTTTCTGGAGGGCACCCGTAAACATTTCCTGGAAAACCCTCAGGCACAGTCCAGGGCTGCTGGCACAGCTCTTGGTCCCCTGCCGGGGAAGCAGGTGCCAGGGTAGCATCGCCCTCAGGCTCACTTTTCTGCCCATCATCAGGGTGGCTGTCCCCAGCCCTCCTCCCCCTGCCATGTCCCACGTCTTTGCACAATTTTAACCTTTCTAGGATTATTTTTGACCCTTCCTTTGGGTCAGATCTGTTCTGCAGTGGCCAGAGGACCACCGCTTTTGGGATGGTGCCACCACTTTTGGGGTTGCGCGTCCCAGTGTCCCCTCTGTAACCCCACTTCTGCACCCTGCCAAATCCAACAGCAATTTGGGGAAACTGAGGCAGCACTGATATGGGATCTTGGTGCCCATCCATACTCCAAGGGTTAAAGGGCCACAGGAGCTAAAAGCAAAGGGTGACGCTATCCCGCTGCTATCCCGTGCCCTCCAACCTGGTTATGTCACTCGACCGCCTGCAAGTAAACTTAGATGACCAACGTGACGTGGTGGGGAGGGAAGGGATGGGGCTAAAAATACCAAACGATGGCCCCGCTTGGATCCTGGCCTGATCCTAATCCCTCTGTGGCTCCTGTCCACTGCTGGCGATTCCAATTGGGTACCCCAAGGATGCTCGTGGGAGGTGGTGCCCACCGGGTTGTGGCATCCCAATGTCACCACATTACGGGTTGTGGAGTTGTTGCAAGTTCTGTTTTCAATTTTTGAGGCATTCTTCCCTTTTTCCATGTTGCTTCAGGTGGTTTCCAAGCTGGAAGAGCACAAGAAAACATGGTTAAAACACCCTACAAGAGTGATTTTTATTATTGCATGGCATTGTAAAACCATCCATTCCCTTTCTTGCATCCTTCCCCACCTTTATATCACCTCCACCCCATGGCCCCTATGCATCGCGCCCCATAATATCATCATTTGACTTTGGATGTATTTATAGATACTGGATATATTGGTAGACACTGGATATATTGGTAGATATTGGGGATATTGATGATGCACTGAGAAATATGGATGGTCCTCAGTTTTAACTGTGTGGGATACAGCAGGTTTTCTTTGCTTTGACTCCTCAAAAAACCAAACAAACCTTCTTGCATTAATTCAGCCCTGCCTTTAAGCAGGAAAATGGGAAAAACGGTGTCCCCAAGTCCCCAGGTCCTCACAATGGGGTCTCTGCCAGCCCAATGGATGAGTGTAGATGGAGGGGGTGGAATAGAGGTGGTCCACCCTTGGGGTCAGTCTGTGGTAGTGTCATGGTGGCATCCTCATGGGTGTGGATGGAGAGGACCTCATAGGATAGAGGTGGTCCAAACTTTGGCCATGGTGGCATCCCTGTGCCCCAGTTTCCTCTGGACACATTGTGCCACGTGCTTTATCCCTGGCTCTAACCCATCTAACACCACCCCTGACCCCATTATCATTAACCCCAAAGCTCTCCAAGTGCTGGGGCTGCCTAAACACCCTCCTCCCTCCCATGCTGCAGTCCCACCAGCCACGAGGTGGCAGGGCTGGGAGCAGCATCTACACCTGGACCACATCCCAAAGGATGCTCAGCAACCCACAGCATCCCAACACAATGGGATCCCATGCACTGGGATGCACCTTTACCCTGTAACCCCTACACTCACCCTATAACCCTTGCATTCATCCTATGATCCCTGCATTCACCTTATAATCCCTGCGTTCACCCTATAACCCCTTTGTTTGCTCTACATTCATGCCTCAAAGTGATGTCACAGCTCCGAGATGCTCAGGTGACTTTTTGGTGCTTTTCACCCCGATTTTACCATTTCTTTTCCACCTGGAGAACCCGTTGAAGATCCACAGTGCCAACAAAGCCAGCAAAAATCAGCCCAACACCTACTCATTGAATGCGGGGATTGGTGGTTTGCGTTCTCCCCGAAAAGACCAACAGATCATGGGAAAATCCTAAAAAAGAATTCCAAAAATTGGAACTGTGGCACCGTGCGAGGGTAGCTGCGCCACGGGAAGGATGCTGAGCATTCCCTCCAACGGGAAAAGTGAGAGAGGAGGGGGCTGCCCCCGTATTTGGTGCCTGGTACCCGTGGGATGAAAGGGATGGTGAAGCATCGTGTGAAATTTGGGGTGAATAGACCACATTTTCGTTTTTTTTCCTCATTCTTTTGGCTTTCTTGGATGGAAATTGAGGGGTTTTTTTTCATCATTACGATCCTTTCAACGTGCTTGGGGGTGGTGGCTGGGAGCTGTGAGGATGAGGACATGGGGGTGCCTATAGGGGGTGCCTATAGGGGATGGTACCCGTTGGGGAAAGCTCTATGCCACCCTCCCGCGGGGCTCCCGCGGGCAGCGCCGCGCTCACTCCTCTCATTGATTGACAGCCACCCAGGGACGTTGCCATGGGAATATGCAAATATCCTCGGGGGGTCGCCCCGCTGATTGGCTGGCAGACCCTAAGACCCGCCTTAGGGGCGGGGATAGAGGGGCTCTCCCCGTATATAAGGCGGTGGGCTCCATTCAGCGCTCTGCCGCGGAGGGTGCGGGCGGGGAGAGGGTAGCGGTGCGTCCCCCGCCCCCGTGTTCTCCGGGGGAGGGGAGGAGAAAAGAGGAGGAGGAGGGCAGAAGAAGGCTCACAGCCCCGGGGGGTGGGGCTGGGGCAGGTGCCAAGGGGAAGGCAGGAAGGGGCGGGCAGGGCGCTGCCCCGTTGCTCGCCATTGGGAGGCAACGGAGGAACCGCAGAAAGCTCCGGGCATCCCGCACTGAGTGCCCCGTGGTGCGCTCCGCTCCCGGGTGGAAGCTGGGGTTGAGCTCCGGTGCGTGGCTGTGGAAGCTCCGTCGGGAGCGGGCGGCAGCGGAACGGGACCTCAGCGGACGTTCGGCGGAGTTGGGCTGAAGTCCGCGACGAAGCAACGTCGGAGGTTCTTCGGAGCCGGGCTGCATCTTGGAGCAGAGCCTCCAAGAACCGTTTACGTCGGGATCGGGGCTGAAGTCGGCAGCAGAACCCCGTTGGACGCTCCTCGGTGCCGGGCTGAAGTCGGCGACGAAACCCCACCGGAGATTTCCTGGAGCTGAGCAGAAGCAAAACACCGTCGGAGTTCCGCTGGAATTTGGCTGAAGTCGGCGACAAACTCCCATCGGAGGTGTCCGGAGTTGGACTGAAGCAAAACCTCATCGGAGTTTCCCCGGTATTGGGCTGAATCCTGGAGCGGAGTCCCCAGGAACGGTTCCGTCGGAGGTTTTCCCCGGAGTTGGGCTGAAGCAAAACCCCGTTGGAGGCTTCCCAGAGTTGAGCTGAAGTCAGCAACAAAACTCCGTCAGAGGATCCCCGGAGCTGGGCTGAAGTCGGTGACAAAAGACCCGCTGGAGGTATTCGGAGTTGAGCTGAGGCAAAACCCCATCGGAGATTCCCGGGAGCCGGGGCTGAAGCCGTTGGCAAAACCCCGTTGGAAGTTCTCTGGATTTTGGCTGCATCCCGGAGCCGAGTCCCAGAGCACCGCCCTGTCAGAAGTGCAGTGAAGCCCCCATCGAAGCGCGAAAGGACAGAGGGGGGGGGGAAAGGGAGAAAAAAACCCAGCAGATTTCCACCTCAGACAGCCCGACCTCACCCCNGCGAAAGGACAGAGGGGGGGGGGAAAGGGAGAAAAAAACCCAGCAGATTTCCACCTCAGACAGCCCGACCTCACCCCATTGCGGAGCCTCAGCGGAGGTTCCCTGCTCCCAGCCNCATTGCGGAGCCTCAGCGGAGGTTCCCTGCTCCCAGCCCCGCTCCAAGCGGCGGGGGAACCTTTTCCCCTCCATGGACTGAGATGGCCTCGGAGTTGGCCATGACCGCGGAGCTGCCCACCAGCCCCCTCGCCATCGAATACGTCAACGATTTTGACCTGATGAAGTTTGAGGTGAAGAAAGAACCGGCGGAGGCCGAGAGGCTGTGCCACCGCCTGCCTGCTGGTTCTCTTTCTTCCACCCCTCTCAGCACCCCGTGCTCCTCCGTGCCTTCCTCGCCCAGTTTCTGCGCTCCCAGCCCCGGTGGGCAACCGAGTGCTGGTCCCACCGCCGCTCCCCTGGGCTCCAAACCGCAGCTGGAGGAGCTGTATTGGATGTCGGGCTACCAACACCACCTCAACCCCGAAGCGCTCAACTTGACCCCGGAGGATGCCGTGGAAGCGTTGATCGGCGCTCCTCACCACCATCATCACCACCATCAGAGCTATGAGTCGTTCCGGCCTCAGCCCTTTGGGGGCGAGGAGCTGCCCCCGGCCGCCCACCACCACAACGCCCACCACCACCATCACCACCACCACCTGCGCTTGGAGGAGAGGTTTTCCGACGACCAGTTGGTGAGTATGTCGGTGCGGGAGCTCAACCGGCAGCTGCGGGGATTCAGCAAGGAGGAGGTGATTCGCCTCAAGCAGAAGAGGAGGACCTTGAAGAACCGCGGCTACGCGCAGTCCTGTCGCTACAAGCGGGTCCAGCAGAGGCACATCCTGGAGAACGAGAAGTGTCAGCTCCAGAGCCAAGTGGAGCAACTCAAGCAAGAAGTTTCCCGTTTGGCCAAGGAGCGGGATCTGTACAAAGAGAAGTACGAGAAGTTGGCGGCTCGGGGCTTCCCCCGGGAGCCATCCCCTCCCGCAGCCCCAAAAACTACTGCCGCTGACTTCTTCATGTGAGCCCGGGGTGGGGTGAGGCCGGGGGGGGGGAAGGGGCGGGGAGGGGGTGACATTGCAATGCCTCTTCCACCCCCTCCCTCCCCCTATGTGGGGAGAGCAAACGATCTGCTTGTATAAAAAAAAAAAAAGTATTATTTTCTTCTTGAAAAGTTGTTCCGAAAATGCGGGGGAAATGGGACCCCCCCTCCCCAACCCCCATCAGGACTTAGACTGGAAAGGGAGGGGGTCCTGGGGAGGGGGACGCATCCTGTAGACCCCCTTATCCAGGGGGAGCAAACAATCTGCTTGTATTAGAAATATTTTCTTCTGGGGAAATGGGACCCCCCTCCCCAACCCCATCAGGACTCGAGCTGGGAAGGGGGGGGGGGTCGTGGGGAGGGGCGGCGGCC
>PPHD01025891.1:0-10465 GCA_002909625.1 Bambusicola thoracicus
CACATTTTCAGATGTTCTCAATATAAATCACTGGAGAAGCCTCTTGTTCACTTTTTTCCTTCTAACAGTGATGAGATAAGAAAGGAAAGGAGAAGCAAGAAATTAAGCTGAACATTGGTAATATGTGTAGACTACATCCCAACTATAGAATAGTCGGTCTGGTAGTTTATACCAGTCTGAGCATATGTAACACAGATATGTACCAGTATACAACGTACAGATTTTACTATTCAAGTCTGAAGTAGAAACATGGGTGACAAGGTAGTTCTTAAGGTGACTTGAGCTGACCCTACTGAGAAAGAAGATCCTCAGCCACTCTCAGGTCTACCTGTACTCCCCCAGTGATGGACCACTCTTTTTGGACATAGGCAAGGATCTCAACAACATCATTACACATCCTGCAACATTACCAGCACACCAGCAGCACTGCACAGGTGACAGCAATTAACCTTGAGCCACAGTCTTGGCCAGATGACTGCCTTTTGTTTGTAGCTCCAAAGCAGAGCAGTACTGCTGGTTGCTTTCAGCAGCTCAGTGAAGAGCTTAGCAATAGCTGCTGAGGGTCCTCACATGCAAACAATGCTCTTGATGAGTTGATACTGCTTCGATCACAGCCCTCAGTGGCCCTAAGCAGCCCACCATTTGATAACCCACAGGTATGACGATTTGGGGGCAGCTTGCTCTGTTTTGTGGCCAGCAGCTCTTCCCAGGTTAATACCAGGGCTGTGGCCAGGGACAGGAGGAACAAAACAAGAAGGGAAACTAAGCATTCCAGCCAACTCCAGTCCAGAAGGAAGACAAAGACAGTGGGTGGGTTTCAGCTTGCTCAGAGATCTACCTGCATGCCATTGCATCTGGTGCACTGTGGATGCCTCTCTGCTCGTGGCTGGCTCTGACTGTGAGCAAATAGGCAACTGCAGCGATTGTGACTGACGTTTGGGAACAGCATAATTATAATCTGGGCTCTGCAAGGGTGGGTTAGTGTTCACTGAAATAAACAGCTCAAATCTACGATGAATATCAGCATTGTAGGCACAAGGGGCAAGGCAGTAAATTGTAGTCGGATGAAATACCTACATTTAATTATGTCAAATTATATAGAATTTGAGAGTTTTTATGATGCCTGCTATTTAAAGTTACTCCTAAGTGCACTTCCTTGCCTGAATAAAGCAGCTTTTGTTGCAAGATCTGGGCTTGCTTTGTAGTTTATGATTTATAGCCTTCACCACATTTTGTCACTTTCTTGAATCTTGACTGAGATGTTTCTTAACACCTCATTTCAGATAATGAGACACAGCTAGAGAGCCTGACTATATACAGTCTTTTAAACATGTATGAGCAATATTTTGTTGCGTTTATTTTTGTCCACGATACTCGGGTACCTGGAGCACACTGTACACCAAAGCATATATATATAGTACACACACGTGCCATCAGCAGTCAACATGCCGAAGGCCTAAAATATACCTCAAGCAGATGGGACTTATACCACAGATCTTCATCTCTGATCCAGTTTATCCAGAGTGCACAGAAATCCCAGCCAGCCCTGCCAAATGCCACTGTGGTAGGCTCCCTTGGGAGCGGCCTCATGGCTGCCAGCCGAGCTCAGCTTGCTCCTTGGTGGGGCTGGCAAACAAACAGGTCAGGAGCCTACACCTCGGGCAGGGGACACCACAGTGTTCCACCATGATGGAAAGGGCCACTTTTCACTGCAGGCAGAGGAGACAGTAGGTGGTGAGGCCGAAGAGTGCCCACCCACACAACTTGGCTGCCATAGACAGGAAAGATATCTGATGTGAAAAGAAAAAACTGAAATTCTCCTGGCCCAATGGGGTGAGATCACAGGGATTGAGTGCAGATTGAGCCTGCCACAGCTTGTTGTTGAAGGTCCTGTCCTTAAGCATTTATTCCAAGACAGAAGCACAGGAGCATTTGCAAACTGGGCTCCCTCAGCCATTTGCCCCAGCTGATGAGACGTGGCAGAGTGGCAAGGCCCACACTCGCCCAGCCGCCATCTTGGTGGGCACAGTGATAGGGCTGGAAGCACTGACGGTGTCTAAGTGTACCCTGCACAAAACAGCACTCATTCCTTTATCTCTTAGATCTGTAAGGTTTTTATGGTTTCCATTCTCCCTGGCAATGTTTCAAGGCCCTCTCCACCCCAGTGCTCACCTCACCACAAGGGACTGCACAGAGGCTTGGCTAGCAGGTTGCTCAGCACAGCACCAGTTAGTGAAGGGACTGAAGAGCCCTGTAAAGAAGCAATAATTTAATTTATCAGTTCCCACTGGTTGAAAAATAAGCAGATAAATCCAAAGAACCCGCTTAGGAAATGGCTTCATTTGTCATACCTTGATGAATGATCGTAAGGATTCATCTATGGATACAGACAGATGTTACAAACACGGAGGAAGGAAATAACTAAAACCCAAGGACTGTTTGACTTTAAAAATACAAATAATCAAATTCGTTTGGGAAAAGACTTTGAACTTCAGTCTCAGGGAGCCAGATTGATTCAAGAGCAGCCTCACTCTGTTCAGTGAGTATGTACAGATACACAAACACACACACACATGTAAATTCCAGTTTGCTTTTACAGCTATGCTTCACTGAGATTACTTTAACCGTACCAACAACTTGAGCACCCCCCTCCCCAAAACAACAGGCTGAACACAGGCAGTTCTTGCAATGATGCAATGAATTGTTTGGTTCTATGGGGTTGGGCCTGGGACCAACAGTCCCTAAATGGAGCAGCAAAGTTTCCCCCATGCTACAGGGAGCATTGGTTTGTTGTGGCAAGGAACAAAGCCAGCAACAAAAGGACTAAGGGATGGTCAAAGGAAGTAATGGCTGCAGATCATCTCTGCTCTTCAAGTCTCTGACATTTCAACATTCACCAGCTATTGCTGCAGCTACCTTAAGTGAAGAAAATGCAAGATGAGGAACAGCTCAATAACAAAAATGCTGGGTTTAATACAAGAAAGTGAAATAGAAATCACTTCAAAAGTATTAAAGTGCTGTAGTAGATGAAGTAGCTAGGTTGTAGAGAAAAAAGGGAGGGAGAAAAACCTAGCTGAAGAGATGGATAGGGGGACAAGAAACAATCTCTAAAAGGGAATTACAGTTACGATTATTCTAACCTCGTCCTCATTCCTTTTTGCTCTGCAGGTATTAACACCTGAATGGCAGCCTGCTCACACTCTCCTGCCCAAGTTAAATCATGTAAACAAAGCACAGTACTGGAGGGTTACAGCAAGAAATGCCATAGAGCCATTCAAAGTGCACTGGAACAAGGTTGTACTTTGTTCTTCAAGTGCCTCACTGCTCACTTGAGAGGCATCTTTGGGCATCCCTGACGTCATGCCTGTAGACATTAGAGCTTTAGCATCAGAGCAGGCATAAGCTTGGTGTTTTTTATGGGATAAGAAAACTGAGCCAAACCACACTAATATGTGACACATACCTGTCCTGCCTTGACTTGAGGCACTGCTCTGCACCAGGCAAAGAAAGCCTACAGTGCTGGCTTGCATCCATGGATGCTGCTGGAGGTACCCTCCCCACATCTTCTGCACAAACCAGCCAAAAACCAACCAACCAACCAAACAAGCAAAAACCATTTTTAAGCTGACCCTCTGTTACAGTGCCCTGGGTTAGCAAATAAAGAGTTTGAGTTCGCTGAGCTATCTGAGCACACATTAAGCTGCAAATGTGTGCAGGTGTTGAGTCATTCAGTGCCTGCCAAGTCCCAGGTTGCCACTGAGCAGCAATCTTTCCCTTATGCCTCCTCTGTGCAATCGCATCCCACCTGCCATTGAGACCTACCACCTGGATATGCTGTTCAAGGCCAGCCAGGCCCCGTCTCCAAGCTTGCAGAGATGAGCTGGCTGCTCCATCTGTCTCCGTCACGGCTTATTTCCTGCCTGCCATGTATCAGGCTGCTCTGACTCAGCTGCTGGATGAAGGCACTGTTGGGCCGCTGCCTGCATTGTCATTGTACAGAGTGCTTCTGTCACCCAATGAAGGTCGCCATCTCTACATCACCCATGCAGTTTCAGTGCCCCAGCTCAGACACAGGAACTGTTTGTGTGAGTGCTCCTTACCTGACCCACGGTGAAGCGAAAGGGACTCTCAGGGTTCTGATGTCACTTCACAGGCTGACATTACCTTCCATCAGCCATACCTCAGTAAAGTCCTATGCATGAAGGGAAGAGGGCTATGGCTTTACCATTCATTTGGTTTATGCCAGAGCCCGAGCAAGCCAAACTGCTTCTGTACAGTGGGGGTTCTTGCTGACATCCAGGTGCATGGGTAGAAGCAGCAGTGTTGTCTCTGCTAGCTCCCCCCAGGAGCCAAAGGAAGATCCTAGCATCCCTGGCTGAGCTCCTCCACGAGCACCAGGCTCTCCACTGGGACAAGCACAGCAGAGTTAACCAAAAAGTTCTGCCTGGAGGGTTAACAGCCATGCTCATCTGCACTGCTTCATCACCAGGGTGCTGGTAAGGGCTGTGGTGAAATGACTGGAAAGAAATTGTCCATCTGCAGCCCAAGTCACTTAGCTAAAATCTGCTTGGGATGCACAAAACTGGAGCTAGCAGCAGCTCACACACTACAAAGCTCACAAACACTGTAAAAGCAGTGCAATCACAGGCGTAACAAATTCAGACAATTTCTGTTTTCAGCAAGTACTCAGCTGCAAGCAAATGGAGAGCGAGTAAATGGGAAAGATTTAATTATCATATAAAAGTAATTAACTAGACACAGGAATCAACAGGGAATCCTTTTCAAACACTGATGGCACATTACTGTCAGTTGTGGAATACTTATCCACTGACCTACATGAGCAAGAACAGATTCAAGTTTCTGCCCATAATGTACTATGATTGTTTGGGCTTTTTTTTTCCCCCCAAAAGAGACAAAAATTAGGTTAAAAAAGGAAACAAAAGGACTTACAAATATTTCAAAGTAAATAACATAAACCCAAAGCTGGAAATGACTCACTGTTGCACTTGTAATACGAATATATGAAATATATTAAAATGTGATGATCAAATTAATCACTGTGGCTAATGAGATCGTTTAGTCCCCTGGTACAGGAGTGGGGACAACCAGCACATCATTACATACCAGTGGAGCCACTGCCAGGAGGCTGAGGGAAAGACCATCTTCTCCCAGCCTCTTGTACCCAGCACCTACCTGCTCTCTTGTCCTTCTGCCAAGAGCATGGAGTGGACAATTTCAGCTGAAGTTAAATATCTAAACTCCACCATTCACTTTTGGGCTGGAGAATTAGCCACTGGAGAATGAGATCTCATCAAGCAGAGATGCTGGGAATGACTGAGATGCAAGAGCTGAGCTAGAAGGTGTGACTGGGGACCTATGGGAGATCTGAACCCCTCCAGACTTCCAAGTGAAGGCCAGGCAGGATACATTACAGCCTCTCATTTGGCACTATGCATGAACAACATGAGGCAGTCAATACAATCAGTTCAGCTTACAGAATGAGTCAGATTACCCTAAAAACTCTTACTAGCAAGCTCAACTGCTCTGCTCAGCCAAACACATACACAGCTTAGCACTTAAATATAGGTGGCTTAACCCTGAGCTGAGTCCCACGCACAAGCTCCTGCAGGAAGCAGTGGGACTGCACCTTCCACATATCCCATTAACTCACCGCTGTTCCTCATGGCTTTGCTGAACTTCAACCGGATCCTGCCCACATGCTGTCTTCCGAGATTCAGCAGAAACTTTAAGAGTTGCAGCCAGGGGATATTTTTAGGATTGGGATTTTGTTCTATTCTCCTAAAGGAACCAACTCCCAAGCACAGCATCAGCCCATCACCCAAATGACAACCCCTTTTTTCACATGCACAACATGTCCTGTGTCCCATCCTATGTACTTACTGGGGATTTCAGCAATTTATTTTGAAAATTGAGGCATACACTGATCTCAGCACTAGCACTTTATGTAAGCTCGCAGAAAAATAGTCAGGTATCAGCTATCCAACCCCCAGAAAACAAAGGGCTTCATTTATATGCCTGAGCAGAAGCACTTAGTGCCATTTGAGATGCCCTAAAGCACCCAAGATACACATGGGGTTGGCAGATATCACATAGGACCTATGGAAGCGGTGGTTGGAGACCCTGCAGGATACCTCAAGGTGTTTCAAATGGTACTTGACGCCAAAGCATAAGCAAATGAATTAAGTTCTAAAATTCTTGTTTATACTGCAGTCAGATGTACGTCTCCTCTATCTAACAAACACGTACCTTGTGGAGCTGCTAGGCAGCAGAATTGCTACAAAAGAACTGCATCCTTATTTCGGGTCTACTGAAATCTGGCAAGACTCACAGATTGTGTCAGCTTATTTTGTTATGAACATAAAATGCTCGCTGAACCCCATGAGTTGCTATGATAACAATCTCTGCCAGCTTGCTGAATGGATGCCTTTCAGTTGCTGCCTCTGAAGTTATGTTGCTAGAACAGAGGTTCAGCAATATGCCCGAGCACTGTGAACACTGTTTTTTAGCCACGGAAGCAAGATAGCTATCTGAAAAGATTCACGAGCACAGAATTGATTATCAGACCATAAGAGTGGAAGGTCATTGCGTTAAGACTCCTGGCTACCATGGTGAGAATATGCTACTGCGTAATCCCCTTCTAAAAACACGCAGTTCCACCAAGGAGAACACTTCAAGTGATTTAAATCATTTTTTTTATTACTTGGTGCAATGCTTATTACTGCAAAGTTTTTATGGCACTACAGTCTTAGCTGTATGAATGGAGACAAGCGTACGTGTCTTTGCAGTTAACAAATCTGTGGTCCCACAAAGGCTCTGTATGCCTTTCTTCAATTTCAGCCTGCTGTCTCGGGACCCAGCACTGAACTACATACAGTAATCATTTCTAGCAACTAATATTAAATAATCAGGACTTGATAGATTTCTAAGTTTCTGTGCTAAGAGAAGGGAGTAGCAACAGGATTTTTCTTTAGAAGGAGACAGTAGTAGTGAAACTACCAGTAGGGTATTACAGGGTAAATTGGACAGTATTCCATCTCATATCTTTTGCATGATATAATTAGTCTAATTAAGAAACCTTAGCAGCAAAGAAAAAGAAAAAAAAAACAACAACCACGAATCGTCTTTGGTTTATATTAGTGAGGAATTTAATGAGACGGTTATTTGTATGTATCAGCATACACCTCCCTTTCCAATTACAGCCACAAATAATTTTTCCACTACACTCTTTCAACAGCAGCACCTGTGAGGTTACATGAGTGCACAGTGCCATCTAGGCAGGCTTGTGGGAACAGCACAGTACCTTCAAATACGAACTATCTTTGCCCGGGAAAAAGATTCTGTTATCAAAAGTGGCGGAAAGAGGAACAATTTTTATACGATCAAAAAATGACACATCACAACCCGCTGAAAATACAAAAAATACTCTTCAAACAGTGTAGTAGTTTGCATGAAGAGAAAATATTTTCTATATGTTTATTGAGAAATACATTATTTCTGTATTTCCATACATGTAAGTTAAATTTAAACTCTGCAATACATTAGAAAATACTTGTATCTATGAAAAGTACAAATGCAAGGCATTCTATTAAGGCTATTAAAGACAGCACATTTTAAACTGGCAGTACTGTATCTATTTTATATGTTTTAAAATAGAGTAACAGCACATTTTAAAAAGACAGTTAATAAAATATTCATTTTCTACAAAGAGAAATTTTAAAATTCATTTTTCTTCATAAAAACAAAAGTGTTGCCGTCAAAATATAACATACATAATATACCCATTGTATTTAAAACAATTAACAAATTCTATGCACAGCATTTACAGAAGACTTACAGGGAAAACACATTTAGAGAAGACTTGACTAATAATGTAATTTTGATGAGAAATATTAATTAACTGATTACTTTTCGGTTGTATTACGACAAAATGTCTTCCTCCTCCTTTCCTTCCTGTAAGATAATGTGGGCAACAAACTGTGAATGCAGAATCTTAGACAACATGGCAGCAGGACCTGAAGCATTATAATTAAGCACCTTCCATTGGTAAACATCTTTTGAACCTGAATCTTTGAACTGAGTTCTACTGGAAAGCAAGCATCAGCCCATCTTAGAAACAACAAAGTAGACAACGAGGATTGCTCCTGAGGTTTGGGAGAGTGTGACGAAAGATGCCTGGTAGCCCTGTGAAGCTGCTTTGAGATGTGGGCACAAGTACTTTGACACCTATAATAACACTCCTGAGAGTGCTGGTCCAAAAGCCAAGTTTCTCCTGGATTTCTGTCAATCTGCTCCACTCCCCCAGATCATCAGAATAGATGATGGACAGGCATGGAGAGAGAATATCCACTGACATTCAGAGCTTCATCTTGGGGGTGTTTCAACCATCATCCTGGGGACCGCCCTGAACAAATACAAAAGATATTCCTCTTTCTCCCTGGAGGATCTCCCTTAATTAGAGAAGAGGTGTTATTTGGCTACTGGCAAACTTCTTCCCACCTTCTCACCCCACTACTCCAGCTCTTCAAAATTAAGAAGCAACATGTTATTACACGCAGATTCATTTGTACAGAGAGCATAGATTAGGAACTGCTCAATTTGCAGTTTAGATGGTGGAAAAGTGAGAAAAGCTGTTACCAAAGGAATTCGCTAACAGGCTTTGAAACTACTGCACTAGATCTGCTGCCCTCTCAGCAGTCCTGGAAGGTAGGACAAGAGAGGACAACTTTCATAGCAAGCATCTTTGTTCTGTCCTTAGCTTGTCACACAGAAAAAAAAGGATACTATCAAAAACCTGGCAAACCTCCACTGATCTCAGAAGCTCTCATCCTGGAAGGCTGGAATTCTTTTTGTACTTTGTGACGTTCAGCGCTGTTTTTATTAGTAGGAGAAAAACATTCCAGTTTAATTTTATTGTATTGTCCCTCTGGTAATTCTGCACTTCTATGACCTCACCGACAGAATATGTTACGTGCAGTGTCTCCTCTCCCACCTCCAGCATGAATCTTGCAGTGTAACAGCAAGTTTTTAAACAAATCGCTCACATGCAAACACATTCCACTTCTAGAAGAAAAATATCGAAGGCAGATATTGCACTGGGGTGAACCACTGGAGCTTCTCAACTATAGCAATGACGCAACAAAATCTCTCCTCCCTCCTCAAGAAAAAAATGGAGTTTTCATTTCCTTTGTAGGAAGGAAAATTGGTATTTGGGGCCATTTTATATATGAAGTACAGTCAGCTGAAAGACAGCTCACCAAACAGTTTAAAGGCGGTCTTAGTCGCACCAGAGGCACCAGCTGGTCTGGCTGTCCTAGGTTTATTTTGTTGAAAATACAGTCAAAATTCCAATAGCTTCTTTGGGATTTCCCAAAACAATAACAGAACCAAGAGACCACATCTGTATAATATGTTTTATTGAATAAAATTCTGCTTCTAATATTTACACAATTAAGTTTAGAGATGTAACCTTGTGAACCACTGCAATGTGTAACGTTCATAGAACATCTGGAATATCTTTAAATACATCTGACACTACTTATTATGGCAATCACCTGTCCATCACCAATTTCATAATTAATGAGGATTTGAACTTTCTGAATAACAGCCAAGATAAATACTAAGGATAGTTGAGTTCAGAGAAAACAGTCTGTTATGTGAATTCCAAAATCACTTTTAGTAAGTGCCAAGAGTTTTGAAAACTTCTGTATTTTCCTGTTTTTCCTCTCAGCTCTGCAGAAGAAGATAACAAAATAAATTTTATATCTTAAGGCAGAAAGTAATATCCACAATTTAAACCCCTACCATTCTTCATGGTAATCTTCCTTTTTTAAATGTATAATGCTCTCTGCAGTATATTAAAAAAGATCCTTTATCAGACATACATTTGGAGAAATCCATTTCTAACCACTGGTGAAAAGGAAGTTAAAGATAAGTGAATTGAGATGCTTTCCTTCGAGTTGCTTAAGTATGCCACGTGATGTAAACACCGTCTGAACATCAACGTATTTAACAGTGTGTTTACGTAATGTCTTAAAAGTTTCATCACATTCTTAATGCTGTCCAAGCAGAGAGCAGAAATTAGAAATGCTGTAACTAAGTGCTGATGTCCAGTGAGAAGACAATACTAATTCCTGACGTTCATGCAAAAAAGTATCTTCCACCCACTCTAGTATGTGAATGCTAAGCAGAGAGTCATGTCAGAGCTCTACTAGATATCCTATTCATCTGTTATTACATTGATGAGAGGTCCCGTAAAAAACTGTAGTCAATAGCTTTACTACAGATTACACGGATTCTCAGGAAGATTTGAATGCAAGATTGAGGTACAATCTAGCAAAAAGCCATCTTAACTCACAGCACTAGTAGACTGTATTATCTTTTATTTGGATTATGAAATAAGACATGATTTACTGGCCATTTTCATGCCTTTTTTTTTTTTTTTTTT
>PPHD01025892.1:0-11623 GCA_002909625.1 Bambusicola thoracicus
TGAGTCTTTATTCATGAGGATCTTTAAGGCAAGCACGTTGGTTGCTCTGTGCAGCCTTCGAAAGCAGTTCCTCTACCTTAATTTAAGCCCTGGCCAGCAGCACTGACTGCAGAGCAGCAGTTGAGGCTGTCAGGGTCAGCAGTGAGCTGTAGCTGGGCTCTCCATAGCCCTGCCTCTAGCTGTGATAGTAGGTAGAATCCTTTGTGTTGCTTTGTGCTGTAGTCGTGTGTGTCATGCCTTCTTCTAAAATAGCTTCCAGACCTTACATGGAGCAGATAATTACTTTCTTTTTCTTTGGCTTGGACTCGCTTTGTCTGTATTAGTTTAATATTAAATGTCCTAAATCATCCAAGTCTTTCAGTGTGTCCTCCCACTAACCTCTCTAACTTGAGTGTGAGAGAAAACAGCCTTAGAAGTTACAGGGACCCTGGCTGAGCTACCCGCTTAGCCCTTGAAATATCCTGTGTATGCAGGATGCTTCTCACTTAGCTGGTGCAGGCTGCAGCAAGGATTAATACTGGCATCATCAGCACTTTTTTTTCCCCCATAAATTAGACACTTCTAGGGCTTTTTGATGATAACCAGCTACCTCATGGGTGTTAGCCTTTTATGGCACATAGTTCTCCCAGTTCTGCGGACTGTTATATAACTTCCTGAGCACATGGAGCCCATAAAAGTATCTGCTGAAACCACTGGAGAAGATGTTGTTTATCTTCATTCACATTTGCCCTGAATGTTGTTTTGGTAGTTAGTTTCTCTCTTGTTGTGTTTTTTGTATGTTTTTATACAAGAAGAGAGGCAGGATTCTGAAGTAGGTAACACTTTCTAACATAGGAGTCCTTTGCACAAGGCAAAACTTCACCTAATACTTCTAACATAGAATCATAGAATCATTTGAGTTGGAACGGGCCCTTATAGGCCATGTAGTCCAACTTCCCTGCAATGAAGAGGGACACCTACCGCTACATCAGGTTGCCCAGAGCCTGCTCCAGTCTGATCCTGAATATCTCCAAGGATGAGTCATCCACCACCTCCGGGTAACCTGTGCCAGTGCCTCACCGTCCTCCTTATTGTATAAAAACTACTTCCTTATGTCCAGTCTAAATCTCCCCTCTTTTAGGTGGAAACCATTTCCCCTTGTCCTGTCACAACAGACCCTGCTAGAGAGTCTGTCCCCTTTCTTCTTTTTGCCCACCTTTAGATATTGAAGGGCCACCATCAGGTCTCCTCAGAGCCTTCTCCAGGCTGAACAGCCCCAGTTTTCTCAGGCTGTCCTTGTAGGGCAGGTGTCCAATCCCTTGGATCTTTTCTGTGGCCCTCCTCTGGACATGCTCCAATATTTTCACATCTCTCCTGTACTGAGGACTCCACATCTGGAGTGCAGAGTAGAGGGGCAGGATCACCTCCCTTGACCTGCTGACCGTGCTTCTTCTAATGCAGCTGGGGATACGGTTGGCTTTCTGGGCAGTGAGGATATGTTTCTGGCTCATGTCCAGCTTCTCATCCACCAGCAGTGGATCCACAAGTCCTTTTCAGCAGGGCTAATGTCAACATGCATATCTAAGAGCAGTGTAGCAAACAGTTTAAACTTATCTGCAACCCTCCTATTGAGGCTGGTCATTTTTGGTTACTCATACCAGATGCAGTTTTAAATACAAATAGACTGACATTATAGATGTGTATAGAATATAACTGTTTCTCCAAAAAGAGATTTCTGCTGTAGTTTTCTGTAGCTGTGAATTGCTTGTGCCTCTTGATGTTTGATGTTGACTTTTTGTTCAGGGAAACATAGGAAGACCGGAAGAGATGTAGCTATCAAAGTCATTGACAAGATGAGGTTTCCAACTAAGCAGGAAAGTCAGCTTCGTAATGAAGTTGCCATTCTCCAGGTACAAAATTATTTTTTTATCATGTCTGAGTTTTTCTCAAATAAGCCATTGATAACATTTTGTAATGTCTGTAAGTGCTTGGAATTGATTTCTAAATCTGTGCGTGTGATTTTTGAGTCTTTTTGTAGGAAGGAATCTTATAAGTAGGGGAATTGCCGAGCGTTTGATAGTGCTGATAACTTGAGGGTAGTATCTGCTGCAATAGGAGATGCACTGTACTTTGGTCCCATGTCTCCCTCAGCCAGCTGGAAATTGTAGTATTTTCGGTTGTCTTTCATTACTGGCTCCCCTGTCTGAATGGCGATTTTGCATGCTCTGTACTCAAGCTACTGAGTGTATCAACTGTAAAATAATTATGGATAATTTGTGCTAAAAAAAAAAAAAGTCTTAATACTGATAGTTTGTGTATTTCAAGGATTATCATGTATGTTTCAATCTAATTTCTTGCCTCTGATGTGTTTGGTTTTCATTTCTCACTCTCTGCTTAACTACTCTTTGATTTGCACTACAATATTTCTGTGTCATTCAGAATATTTCATGCTGTTTTATTTTAGTGACGTACTTCTACTACTTTATTTTAGAATTTGCATCACCCTGGGATTGTGAACCTGGAATGTATGTTTGAAACCCCAGAACGGGTCTTTGTTGTGATGGAAAAGCTGCATGGTGATATGCTAGAGATGATTCTTTCCAGTGAGAAAAGTCGTCTTCCAGAACGAATCACTAAGTTCATGGTCACTCAGGTTAGCATTCAGTCTCCCCTTGAGAGGAAAGGCTAGAGTTGTCTTTGATAGTTATGTGACAATGGAGTCTGGAGAAGGGTTTCCTCTGTGTTGTTATGAGAGACAGCACAAGGAGTTGCGTATCTAATGGCAGTCAAATAAACATAGAAATAATTTGGAATATTTTTCTGCTCCTTCTGTCACAAGACTTAACATTATGGATATCCAAAGATGTACATCAAAACTCTAAATGTTCAAAAAGGTGGAGTTTAAAAAAAAAAAAAGAAGAAGAAAAGAAGTCCAGGTTTTGGGCAGGTTAAACATCATCACAAAACCATTGGTTCCAGACTACTGACTGGAAAAGTAACACTTGTACATTATATATGAATTCTTCAAGGCTACATTGAAACAAACTATTATACTGCTTAGTGTGTGACTTCTGGTGCTTTTGAATAAAAGAGTTGTGAAAATTTTCTTTTTTTTCCTGTAGATACTTGTTGCTTTGAGGAATTTACACTTCAAGAATATTGTGCACTGTGATTTAAAACCAGAAAATGTACTACTAGCATCAGCAGAGCCATTCCCTCAAGTAAGTGAAGACTAAGAAATACTCATTTCCACACTTTGTGGTTTTTTGGTGGTTTTTTTTTTTTTTTTGTCTCTGTTTTGGTACATACAATATTTAAACGATGACAGGAATCAAACCAAATAGCACCCTGGTTTTGCACAGTAGTATACTTGGGAGATCAGCCAGAGATTTCTCAGTTTAAAATACATTTCTTTTGCAGGTGAAGCTGTGTGATTTTGGCTTTGCCCGTATCATTGGTGAAAAATCTTTCAGGCGCTCTGTGGTGGGGACACCTGCTTACCTTGCCCCTGAAGTGCTCAGGAGTAAAGGTTACAACCGCTCTCTAGACATGTGGTCAGTTGGAGTTATTGTCTATGTGAGCCTTAGTGGTACATTCCCATTTAATGAAGATGAGGATATAAATGATCAGATCCAAAATGCAGCATTCATGTACCCACCAAATCCTTGGAAGGAAATCTCTAGTGAAGGTAAAGACGTGAACTTTCTTTATTAGAACATCTTTATGCGTAGATAGTGCACCCAAATGCTTAAACCACAAGGTTCACTGAGAGAGCAGTGCAAATATCTTGAGTAGTTTAGCTTTGGTAGGCTGTGCCAAAATGGCTAAATGTGAGCTGCCGTAGACATGGGAAAGGTGAAATGTTAAATGCGGTGTCGAGGATCATTTTCAGAAAAGAAGGAGCCAAAAGATTTAGTGGGAAAAATTGATGTAATGACTTGATTGCATTCATAGGGAGTGGGATAAATAACCCCAAACTCCTCAAAAATCCCAATGAAAAGTTGGATCTTGTCTGAGTATTTGCTGAACACGGATGTCATACAACATACTTTATCTAAACTATGATATAATTCCAGAAATGGTTTGAAGTTGAATATGGAATTTTGTTTTGTACATTAATAAGCAAAGCAAAACCTGGATCTGTATTATTCAGATCTGAACAATCTGGAAATTTATGAGGTTGTTTTCCAGGGCTATCTAATGCCAACTTTGTTAACCATATAAACATGACTATATGATCATACAATCACGATTATATGATTAACACACAGGTAGGTGTGAAAGGACACATAGTAAATTACACAGATAGTGGAAGTACCTTCATCGTGTTGGAATGCAGGATTATGCTCAAGCCTTATTTAAACGCTTCTGAAAATTACTGAAATTTTAACAGGTAACATAATAAAGCTTTTATCGTTTCTGTCAAAGCAAAAAAAAACCCCAACCAAACAACAATAAAAACAAACTTCCCCGTGCCTATTTTTTAGCCTAATTTAATATAAGCAAAGCTACATATAAAACTCAGGGGCTCGATTCACTTTAGAAGAGTTCAGTAGCGTACACGCAGTTCACTTTCACTGCAGCGTGTGAAAGATGTGATTAATATTTAAACAATGTATTTTTTTCTGTTTCTCATTGTTAGCCATTGATTTAATAAACAATTTGCTTCAAGTCAAGATGAGGAAACGTTTCAGTGTTGACAAATCCCTTAGTCACCCGTGGTTACAGGTAAAACGATGTGCCTTCATCCCTATGTTTATAATGGACCAATAACGACTGTTTGTATGAAATCCTCCAAAAGCTTAGTAATGCTTGTGAACAAACACTCACGGAGTATTTCTGGTTTTGGCTTAATATTTTGCTTCATTACTCTTATATTGCATTATAATATCATGCTTCATTACTCTGCCCATTTCTTAATGGCTTTCGTTCCACAGGAAAAATTGTTCACCCCTCTCCCCTTCCTTCTTATTCACTGCCTGATGCTAACACAGAGTTCCACTTTTCTGTCGCTTCTGAATACAGGCAGTGATGAATGCATGGAGTCTCACTGAAAACAGCACAGACACACATTGTTCAGTGCTAAAGATGGCTCACAAACCAGGGTGTGCTGTTGCTTGTAGCCATTTTAGAAGTGAATTGTTTGAAATAGAATGTAATAAGCAACTTAAAAGACATTGTACAACTTAGAACACATGAAGGGGAAAACCCAATTAAACAAACAGTACAAACAGTACTGGAAATAGTATCACTTTATGTATGTATACATATATATACAAGTACAGTTAGTTTTATAATATAACTCTCTTATCTGTCTTCTAGCAGTTCTCATGATTTCTAATGCTACAGCCTTGGGAACTGGCCTACTTAATTTTGAACTCTTTTTTGTTGTACTCTGGTTTTAAACAGCTTCTGTTGGTTTTCTCTTGTTGTTATTTGTATTAAAAGAGACAAATCGCCGAATTTATCTTTGGAAATACAGGGCTGCTGTTTCTTGAACTGCTTCATTAACTCTTCTACTCCTTAGGATTATCAGACTTGGCTTGACCTCAGAGAGTTTGAAACACGCATTGGAGAGCGTTACATTACCCACGAGAGTGATGATGCACGCTGGAAGGAACATGCGTATGAACACAACCTCGAATACCCCCAGCATTTTATTATGGCTCCGAATCCAGACGACATGGAAGAGGACCCTTGATTTAGTCATACTGCTGAATTGCAGCAAGGATTGACACTTCAGACAGAAACGGAAGATAAGTTTTAGAACAACTGTCACTCTTTCTGAGTGCTTTACATGTAGTTCAGCGTACAGAGCCTCAGAGGATCCTGTGTTGATGTGGGGATGGACTGTCACCCGACAAGCTTTTCTCCATCTCTGACCTGAACTATGAATAGTTATTGGACAGTGGGATAAGCCCCATTGGGTAACACTGCACCCAGCTGTATGGCTACAAAGCCGTTACTGAAGTGTGATGTGTACAGACGGAATGCTTTGCGTTTTTCAAGGTTTTCTTTTCTTTTTTTTTTTTTGTAGCCTACACAGTAAGAATTTTGTTATGGTTTTCTAATCCCTATTTATCCCTATTTACTAGGCCATAGAGGACTGTTTTTTGTTACTTAGATACATCTCCTGTTTCTTAGACTGTGCATTGTGAAAAGAGATTGTGAAAGGAAATCAGTGCAGAATACCTTGGCTGATAGAAAAACATGGCGGTTCAAGGTTGAATATGGCTTCATAGCTGAAGGAGTAATTTGCTGCTGTTAAGATGGTTGGGTGTGTCTGTCTTTGTCCTAACTGAACTTTTTCCAGATACCAAAAAAAAAAAAAGAGAAAACATGCAACTTCCTACATTCCTCTTGAAATGCTGGCTGACAATCTGAAAAGATGACAATCAGAGCAGTGTTCATCCTATATTTTGTCTGTTAAAACAGAGCAATAAGCCACAGTATTGTGTTGCTATGCAAGGCTGGTGCATGTCATTGGCACACACCAAAGGCATTTTGCCTTAAAACTACATCAGCAGTGCAGAGAGCACGCAAGACTAGATGTAGCTTATCCCTTCTCTCTGGAAAAAGTTGATAGCAGAAAGATGTGGAAAAATAGGGAAACACATACGCAACTTTCTTCTCTTGTTTGGAATAACAATATTTTTAAATTTTCTAGTATTTTTCTAATTTTTTAAGGTTCCCTCAACTAACATCAGGAATAGTTTGTAGCTTGCTAGCTTGTGTCTTAATTCTGTGCCATACTTGTGCGTGACAAAATCACCTGTTGCTTCCACCAGGGCAGCTAGACTGGAGGAGAAAGGGCTTTGCCTTCTTTCCAGCCTTTACCTGCAGCCTCACTTGTCCCTGTCGTGCTCAGAACTGTTTTGAGCTGAATGGAGAGTCCAAAACCAACCCCTGCTTCAGTTGTTTTTTGTGCAGATGCCTCAATTGATGGATTCCCAACTATTTACTGGACTTTTGCACAAGAGAGGAAGCGGCAGTATTCTTTGGAAATGATTCCCTGGGAGCATAGTTAAAATTCACTGTATTTCAGGGAAGTTTGAGACCTTGAGAGCTAAAGGCAGATGGAAGAGGGTTTTCTCTCCTCACCTATTAAAAGAGTGGGATTAAAAGTTTTCCTTTTGTGTGGATCAGCTGCGTTGTGCTGCTGGAAGGTGCTGAGTGGCTCTACACATCCCTGATAAGCCAAGCTACTTAAATGCAACTTAAAATACCTTAATACTTATATAGACTTGAACTGCAAAGGTGGGGGGATGCTTTGAAGTAGCTCCTTTCTCTCCCACAGATTTTTTTTTTGTGTATGTAGAGAGGTATTTCTTTTTTTTTCCTCCTAGTGTTGTTCAGGTAAGGAAGCAGGTGAGCAGATGTCTCCTAAGCTGTTAAATAATCACAGAATTTTACCAACTTGTCTTGGTGCTGGGAGCTGCTTGCAGTGACAGTAAACTGGTAATAAGGTCAGTGGCGGCTGCAGAAATATGTAAGTGGTCAGGCTTGGGTCTTTAGTTTTCCAGTTGCCCTTAGTGTAATTGCTGTTGTTTTACAGGTATCTAAGTAAATTAATGCTGAAGTCTGGCTTCCCTGTTAAAATACACCTAACTTTGCAGAAAAATCTTGATCGAATCTGCACCACAGTTTGCTACAGCCACCAGCAGGCAGAGTACTTCTGCCCTTCCAACCATCACGCATCCTTCTTCCTAGCATGTTATTCTCAGGTTTGTGCAGGGATGTGCCTGATGGGAGTCTGTGCCACTCCTGCACCGGGGGAGGTCATTCTTCCACTTCTGTGCTGTCAAAGCAGCGTAAGGGAATTTGAAAGGGCCAGAATTTGACCCTTAACCTTGCCCTCCTGCTTAGGTGAGGTTTTGGGACTGATTCTTCTCCAAGAGGCACCGTCTTTGGAAGCAGAACAATCACCTATGAAGCTGGCAGTCTAGTATTGGCTCAGCCTGGGCAAGGGAAGCAATCTTTTATTTTTAATCCCCTCTAACTTCCACCACCCACCTGACCAAGTTTCAGCGAAGCCACTGCTATCTTCCATTCCAGCTGTGAGAATATAAATACAGTCTGGTTTTAAGCTTCGGATTTTAAACTTGAGCTGTCACTGTCTGTTGTTGTTTTTTTTTTTGTTGTTGTTAAAGGGAGAAAAGAAGCCAGCTCGGTTGCTTGAAAAGCACAGCACAAGAGAGGAAAGGGTTACAGTAAGAAATAAGGCCTGACTGATGTCTCTCCCCATGAAGTCTGCTTTGTGCTGCAAAAAAAAAATATTATATTAGCTATTTATTCTTAACTTGTATTAAAAAGAATGCTGTTAGCCTTTGGAGTGGTTTGCCTGATAATACATGCACATATGCAGACTTATGGGGTCAGCCAATAGAAGCCACAAGCTGGTAGCTGAGGAACCAAAAAAATCAGACATGCATTATAAACAAACTTTTCTCACTGAGTAGCAAAAGTAGCTGAATTTCTTTATTCCCTTTTTTCTACCCTTACTGCCAACTTTGACAGCAGTAGGTTATAGTGTTTAATATCCTTACCCCTAGATGAATTAAGTTGCATTCAATATTGCTACGATGATGCTAGAAAAAAAGCTCATGTAAGATTTTATAGCCTCAAATGGACACTGTCAAGTACTTTTATATTTTTATACATCCAATTGTTTGTAAATATCCTCTGATAAGCTTGAAAATAAAATTTATTTCCCTATCAGACTCGTTCCTTGCATTTACATGAAATCTTTCTCCTGCAAACTTTTCTTAGAAGTAAATGTTTACTGTCTTGTAAATGTTATACTGTCTTGTTTGTGGATCGGTCTGGCATCAGATCTACTCTGTTGTGGGAATTCTGTTCGCAGCTGCTTTCTGACAGATAACTTCTTTGCATGCTTCCTATCAGCATTCTTACAAAAATATCTTCAAAGATGTCAAGGCATGTTGTTTTGAGCAAGTACCTCAGCTGAGTACAGCTGAAGTCTCTCAGATCACGTTTGCCACTGACAAGTTTTAACTTGATTCCTCTACCCAGTATTCCACTCAGCTTTGCAGCAGGACCCCTGAAACGCTGTTCATTCTCAGCTCCGTCTACACTGATCTGTGTGAACGCAGTTCCTGATTTCTACACGTGGCTTAAGTAGGTCAGTCAGTAAAAGCGCTGCGTTGCACCAGATGTACTCCGAAAGCACTCCCTTTCAAGACATGCCTACGCTCTGGAATGCGGGTTGGTATGAGAAAGGTTGGTAAGAGGAAAACTGCCTGCAAAAAGTGTGACATTTCACGTTCCTTCAGTTTGAAGGTAAGTCAAAACGCTTAGCTGTTACCTCACTGCTTACTATCGCAAAACATTTAGTACATGAAAATAGAAAATGCACAGGACTTGATTGTTTTAACCTTAGTTTTTTTTTTATTTAATAGGTTGCTGCTGGAAGCTACCGCTGTTACACATTTTGGTACAGTAATTGACATTACTTGTGACTGAACTTACTTCAGTGAGAGTTCACCAAATCCAGCAACGGGTGGTAGGGGAGACTTGGATTGTGGATTATCTGTCTTGGTCGGATGTACAACTCTGTGATGAGGCAGTAAGGCAAAAAAATGAAAACAATCTCCCATTTTCTTAGGGCTCATCAACATATCAAAGCTGTGGAGCAATTGCTCACGAGTTGCCGAGTCGCGTGAATTCTGCAAGAGCACCTAAAAAGAAAAAGAAGGTAGGCTGTAGCCTTTCCTGCTTCTCTATACGTTCTCTAATACCTGTAATCTGCCCTCGCATCCTTTCATCTATCCTAATGTCACAGTCCCATAATGTTCAGTAGAACAGGTGAGCACTGGTGGAACTCACACGGTAAGTACATACCAAAGTCTGGCATTAAATACTCCTAGAAGGAGTATCATCAGTTCACTTTGAGGGCTCTGAAGTAATATATTATCTAAGGGAGGCAACTCTGCTACCTCTGACCAACAAGTAGTTTTTAACAACTTTTAATACAAATCTGATTGTAAAGCAGCTCTTGTGCTGCTTGAGAGTGCTGCCTGTGGGTGAGGAGTGCACTCTATACCTGCAACCACTGCTGTACCTGCAATCGGAGGTCAATGCCCATGTTTTTTAAGAACTCCCGTTGTTTTATGGGGCCCAATGTTGCTGTTCTTCCCTCTGCCATCTTTCGAAGATAGCTGAAATCGACATCTGCTGTCAGGTCTGCCGTACCTGGGGCTTTCAGTACATCATGAAGTTTGTGATTCCGGAAACCCTGAAAAATTAAATTGGAAGACTACACTCAGCTGTATTCCTAGCTATCGAAGATGTAAGTGCAGCAGGGGCCCAAGTTATGCTCCCTATCAGACAGAAACCCCGAAAGGTACTGATGAAATGAGAACTCAATTACACCGTTTTATAGCTGTTGCGATAGTACGCTTTTTGGCTACTATGTACAACTAATTCCTTTTTTGCACCAGAACTTAATGATTCAAGGGAGAAAGAAAAGATAACTGAGTATTTTAGCGTAGTACTTCTGGACTTACCCGGAAAGTGTCAGTTTTGGTTCCATCGTGACCATAATCAGCAATCAGTGCAGCCCCACCATCCTTTTCTATACGACAGGCAAGCCTCTGGATGAGGACGCCAGCCTCAGGGCATACTTCCACATGATCTCGTGTTTCTTCAGGCTAGTGCAGAGTTCAAAGACCAAAATACCTGCATTAGCAAAAAAGTACAGGGCAAGCGTATTTCACACGTGTCTTGCTGGGACTCATCGCTGTTTGGGCACAGAGATACAGGGGCACAGTCCAGGCTACCTATAGCTTAGCTAGTTTTTGCTAATGGTCTGTTTCAATTACAGTTTTCCAAGTTGTCGATTTCTTTCATCTCTTGTACAGCCTCATCACTGGAATGAGCTTTTATAACAAATAACAATACCCGCATGGAGTGGAACTGCATTACTGCAGTAATAAAAATTAGAAACAACACTTCAGCTACACATACGCTTCAGAAAAACCTTTCTGTGTAAAATCTTGTAGTGGGTTTTAATCTCAATTACTTTAAGAATCCAGTGAATTTTAGAGAGAAAAAGTCTTAGTCACCTGCCATTAAAGGTCAGTATGGCACATGTACCCAGTGAGTACATACACAGGAGGTTGAGAGCCTGGCTTAGGTAGAGCCAGTGTTGAGAGGGTGATGTGACAAATGTAACATAGAACTGTTCGTTGTTTGCTGCACCCATAAAATCTCTAAGCCCCGATTCTGCTAAATTTGATGTACGCGTTTACTGTTGTGTGCTTTGAATGTATAGCACAAGGTTTAATGCCGATGGAAGCTTTGTAAAGTAAGAACTGTAATAGTAAGTGTAACTGTAAGTATAAGTTGTGTTTACTCGCTGATGGATGGAGAGGCATAATCTTCCTGTCAAAGTAACTGAGAGGCAGTATGTGACTTTAAAGAGAGAGTAATGACCCAATTACAAACTCTGACAGCTGTAACCTTACCTGAATAAAGTTTTCTGTTGCAGGGGTCCTGGATGGTGACAGGACAAAGCGCAGCTGGTCAGGGACTTCTGGATCTATATCAACCAACACTTCATGCCAGCCTTTCTCTGTTCTCTGTTTAATTAACCCAGAGTACTCATTTTACACTCTAATAGGTA
>PPHD01025893.1:0-11623 GCA_002909625.1 Bambusicola thoracicus
CCTTAGTTTTAGAGGGTGGGCCCCCAAACAAGCCAATGAGCTGGAAAAAGCCAAGTGGGAGGGAGTGGATCACTGCTGTGTGGGTATCAATGGAGTGATGAATGCCGAAGCACAAACCCTGTACTGACGTTCTGGTTTCCCTTTGTTATGGCAGAAGTTCTGCCCCATTCCCCACTCATAGATGAACCCTTTTCCATTTTCTCCCCCTGACTGTGGTCTCTGTGGCTGCTCCCCCAGCTGTAGAGCACTCAGTGGAAGCCCTGGATGCCCGGCGCCCCATTAGCCGCCCCATCCCCCACGTGGCCATCCTGCGGGATGAGCTCACCCAGCTCTTCAGCGACGACTACGAAGAGGAGGAGGAAGAGATGGAAGCAAGAGGGGAGCACACCCTGTCAGAAACGTTCGGTGGGCACTTTGTGGCTGCGGTCATTTGCTTGGATGTCTCCAGTTTTAATCATGGGTGCTGGGTTTGTGCTTGGTGGAGGCACCGGCAGCCGCAGGCTGTAACGTTGGGATTGCTGGGGGCAGTCTATGGGGGCAGGGTCCTGGGGAGGGCATCTCACCGTGTTGTCTCGTTGCAGTCTGTCTGGAGAACACCTTTGGCCACGACTGCAGCCTGACATGTGAGGACTGCCAGAACGGGGGCACGTGCAATGCGGAGGGGACAGGCTGTGAGTGCCCGGCCGGCTGGAGCGGGCTGCTGTGCAACCAGAGTGAGTGATGCTGCACATAGACCCTCGTGCAATCTTATTCAGAGTTCAGACCCACGGATGTGCGTGCAGTTAAAGCTGTGCCCTCTGTCCCACAGCCTGCCCGCCTGGAACCTTCGGCAAGAACTGCAGCCAGCTCTGCCTCTGCCAGAATGGGGGTAGCTGTGAGCCCATCACCGGCACCTGCCGCTGCCCACCTGGTGTGGCTGGGATCCACTGTGAGGATGGTGAGAGCCCTACAGCTGCGTTCCATTGGTGTTTTTCCCTTGCCGAAGCAATGAGCATCTCTGTTGGGTGTTCATCATGTGCTTCTTTGGAGCCTTTTGTGTTTGCTGGTGTTGGTCTCCCCACATCTGAGGGTGTTCCTTGCTCCCAAAGAGTTAAAATCTGGGGGACATGGGAGCAATGAGACAATGGGGGATTCAGCCACTGATGGAGGGTTAGGATCATATGGAAGCAATTGCTGAAGGAGGAGAATATAAAGTAAGGCAGGAGATAGCTGGAGCTCTTCTTTCTGTAGGAAGGAGGTGGTTGAAGGGTGCAGAGAGAAAACAGGAAGGCGAGATTAAAGCAAGCAGTGCTGTGCTGGGTGGCATTTCCTGCCCTGCTGTCACCTGGGGGGGCTGTGCTGCAGCTCTGTGCTGACACAGTGCATCGTCTGCGTGCTTCTCACCTGGAGCACTCAGTTCTGAGCTGGTGCAGGGAATCCCATTGCCCTCTTGCCCTTGCTAGAGACCCCAGCAAGTTCCTGGTCAGCCAGCAGTCCCTCCCTCACTGCACCCTGTGCTTAGGTTTGTTTGTGGTGATGTACTCTGGTTTTGCTATGTGTCTTTCCTGCAACACATGCGATTACAGACCCAAAGCTCCTCACCGTCCCTATCTCCAGGTTGCCCAAAAGGCTTTTTTGGAAAGCAATGCAGGAAGAAATGCAACTGTGCCAACCGAGGTCACTGCCATCGGATCTACGGAGCGTGTCTGTGCGATCCTGGCCTGTACGGCCGCTACTGCCACTTGGGTACGCCTCTGCTGTGGGCTGCACGCTGCCCTCGGGCTGGGTGCTGTACCAGGAGGGTCACTGCTGCCCTGTCCCTGTCCCTGCAGCGTGCCCCAAGTGGGCGTTTGGCCCCGGCTGCTCCGAGGAGTGCCTCTGTGTGCAGCCCAACACACAGCACTGCGACAAGCGGGACGGCTCCTGCCACTGCAAGCCCGGCTACCGCGGTGTGCGCTGCGAGACCGGTGAGTGTCCTGATGGGCATCCCTCAGCTCCGTCCTCCTCAGACCTCTGTGCCTCCTGCTTGCATAGATTAGGAACTGAGCATGGTATCTTTGCCCGCAGAGTGTGAGCCCGGCCGCTATGGGGAGGACTGCAGGAAGAAGTGCAGCTGCTCTCCGGATGCACGGTGTGACCACATCACCGGGAGGTGCTGGAAGGAGTGCCCCCAGGGCTACCATGGGGAGAACTGCGACCAAGGTGAGGTGGTGGGGTTGGAAGTGGCTTCCAGAGACCCAACTCTGGGATCTCTTAGAGAGGGAGGCAGGATTCTCATGCATAGAGATGCTTATTCAGAGAAGGAAGGCCAGCTCTCGCTGCATCCTGCGCCGTGCGCATCCCTGCTGTTGTAGATGAAGGTGGCAGATATCGACCTCTCTTTATTCCTCCCTTTGATATCCCTTTATTTCCAGACCATCAGTCCCCAGGAGAATGGCATTGTGTTTCCCCTTCTGTTCGTTTTCCCCTGCAGAAGTTCTGTTTGATCTGCACGTGGCACGTTTTGCACTTCGTTCACATCAGGGCTTAAACCTCTGCCTCCGTATGAACTTCCCGGAGCGGTTCCTCTCTCTGAGCTCCACGCTCACCCTCCCTGCTTTCCTCCTGCTGCCAAATGGGGCAGCTTAGCTTCTGCTGTAAGAGCCCCGAGGCTGTGAGTGGAAGTGCAGTGGGTTCTTGCATCCCGTGTTGCATCCCTTCATTCCAAAGGGCTGCAGCAGCACTGCAGCTCCTGGGCGCTCGGCTGAGGATATCTGTTAAATGGAATAAGAAAAGAGCTTGAGCCTGCAGGGGGGGAGTCACAGGAAATAACACAAATATTTGTACAGAAATAGGAGGCGTTTGGCTGTTGTTGGGACCTGGAAATGATTAAAGGGTGAAGACAAACATCTGCCATCAATTAGCACAGAGCAGGAATAACAAAAACTCCGCTGTGTCACTTGAAATTTATGAGCTAGGGTGCTTTTTCCTGCGCTAACTGTGAGTGCTGTGTATCTGCCGGGGCCTTCAGACCATGAGCATGCTGTGTGTCTGGAGCTTAGAGGGGTCTGTAGGAGCTCGGTGGCTCTTGGCCTCTGTGCAGCTCTGTAACCTGCAGCTCTTGCTGCTGTTTGCTTGCAGAGTGCCCAGCGGGGCGGTTCGGGGCCAACTGCCTGCTGCTCTGCTCCTGCGGTGGGGCTCCCTGCAATGCGGTCAGCGGGCAGTGCGTGTGCGCACCGGGATGGACAGGGCACGACTGTGCCCAAGGTGAGTGCTTCTCATGCTGTATGGCAGCAGCTGGAAGCCACTGATGGTGTGTGGCTGTCCTGCTACTGATAGTTCCACATACGGAGAGCTGGCCCTGTCCCCAGCCCTGCAGCATCTCAGCTGCCCTGCTCAGCCCTCAGCAGCCTGCGTCCCTCGCACAGCTCCTGCAGGGTGGCAGGGGCTGCCAGGTTAGCATGCTTTGCCAGAGCGCTGCTCCCCAGCAGCAGATGTGAATCTCAAGTGGAGGTGAGGGCCCTGGCAGGCTAGCACTCACTGAGGGATGTTTATAAAACAAACACGGTGATGTTGTCCCTACTGCTAGCCGTGTATTCCCAAACAGAAGCGTACGAACCAGATAGGGAATCCACTACCAAGAAATCAGACATCCCACCTTGCCCTTTTGGTCGCCAGCTCTCTGCGCAGGGCTCTTGCAGCCCCTTCTCCCCGTCCAAGGGCAATGAGGAACCAGCCCAGCTGATAGCCCTCACCCTGCTCTGTGCTGCTTCCCAAAGGCATTGAGCTGCCCTATTTCTCTCTCTGATTGCTGCAGCCTGCCCAGAGGGTCGTTGGGGCCTCGGCTGCCAGGAGCTGTGTCCTGAGTGTGCCAACAATGGCAGCTGTGACCCCGCCACGGGAGCGTGCGTGTGCCCACCGGGCTTCACCGGCAGCCGCTGCCAGGATGGTGAGCATTGGGTTGTGATGAGTGTTGGGTCATGGTGAGCGTTGGGTCCATAATGCTGAGTGCTGGGGTTGTGATGAGCAGTGGGGATGTGGTGAATGCTGCGTCCATCACGGTGAGCATTGGGTCATGGTGAGTGTTGGAGTCATGGTGAATGTCGGGTCCATGATGGTGAGTGCAGTGGTTGTGGCTGTGAGTGCTGTGCCCTGGGCTCGCTGCGGAGTTGCAGCTCATGTCCCTGCATTGCAGTGTGCCCACCCGGCTGGTTTGGCCAGGACTGCCAGCAGAGCTGCAGCTGTGGGAATGAGGGCCATTGCCATCCTGTGACGGGGACGTGCAGCTGCGCACCCGGCTGGACGGGCCACGACTGCCGGAGAGGTACAGTGCCTGCACTCATTGTGTGTCATTCATAGGAGACCCCGAGCTGTGCAGTGTTAGGCTGGGGATGGCTTCTTTGCCATCCCTGTGCCGTGCCTCTGTTGCAGGCTGTGCCGCGGGGCGCTGGGGTCCGGGCTGTGCCAATGTCTGCGAGTGCAGCAGCAGCACCGGGAGCTGCGATGCGGTGACGGGGCAGTGCGCCTGCGATGCCGGCTACACGGGCAGCCGCTGCCAGGAGCGTGAGTGTGTGCTGCAGTGTGTTTGGGCTCAGATTTGTCTCCCCCAGCCCTGTGGGAAGGGTCGGTGCCGTGGCAGAGGAAATGGCATCCCTGCGACGCTGTCCTGGTGGGTGTGTGGGTACATCTGTGAGCGGCGGACCTTCCAGATCCCTTTTGTCCCGGCCTGAGCTCCCATTGCAGCGCAGCCTCCCAAGGACAGCTTCCCAGTGCTCTTTGCTCTCTCCCCAGGGTGCCCAGCAGGATGGTTCGGGTTGGGCTGCCGGCGCCGCTGCCAGTGTGAGCACGGGGCCACGTGTGACCACATCAGCGGGGCGTGCACGTGTGCTGAGGGCTGGAGGGGGACCTTCTGCGAGCACCGTGCGTACCCCAGGGCATGGAGTGATCCTCGGGTGTCCACTCACCCCCTGTGCACCCCTAAGAGCCGTCCATTCCTCTTACAGACCCTCTGGGCTGTTTGCTTTGTTCCCTACAGCCTGCCCGGATGGATTTTATGGCATTGAGTGTCAGCATGCCTGCAACTGCCAGAATGGAGCTCGCTGTGACCACATCACCGGGCAGTGCCACTGCCACCCAGGCTGGACTGGGCCCCACTGCGCCCATGGTGAGTGTCCCCAGGGCGGGATCTGACCCCATGCAACGCACACAGCTTTGCTATTGCTCCAACATTGGGTGTGCGGAACAATTCCCTTAGCTTGTGCTGGGATCCTTCTGGCATGGTTCAGTTCACGTCCTTTTTTTGCTGGTGTTTTTGCTGCTGAGAACAGCAGAGCCCCCACCCCACATCTCACAGCACTGAAACACTGATGGAACTGTTGTCATCCCAACATCTGTTTCCATGTGCCGTGCAATGCCAGGATTTGGCCAGGCTCTGAGTTCTACATGCCAAGGGGGGCAGTGCTGTGTGCTGCATCTATTTAGGTGCCAAGGAGGAAATACCAAATCTCTCCAGAGAGCCTCTATTCTTACACAGCTCTTAGCCAAGCTTTGCAGACTGAAATGGTTCAGAGGTGCTTTGGACCTGGACTGCCCAGCAGTGATCTGGAGCAGACGCAGCCTTATGGAACCCTCTTGGCAAAGGTCCCCTGTTCAGGGGCTGCTCCTGAAGGCTGTGCCTGAGCACGTTGCTGCTGGATCTGCTGAGGGCTGGGGTGCCTGGCAGAACAGCTCCCTCGCAGATAACATGATGTCACGCTAAGGATAACAGTGTCCATGTGTTGGAGTAGCAGCCACACGTAGCGTGCTGCTGTGGGTTCTCCATGTAGCACCATAAAACCAACGCATGCGTGGCCCAAAGCATCATCAACCCATGGGGTCAGGATGGTCGTTATGGTCAGGCTGCTTGCTGGTCCCTCCTGCAGACAGAAGGCACCCCTGGTGGGACTGGATGATGCCACGCATGCCTGTTGCTAACAGCTGTGTCTCTCCTGCAGTGTGCCCGCAGGGCAGGTTTGGTGAGGGCTGCAGCCAGGCGTGCAGCTGCTCCAACAATGCCACGTGTGACCACATCACTGGCCGCTGTCTGTGCGCTGCTGGCTGGATGGGACCCACGTGCCAGCAAGGTAATGTGCCCCGTGGCTGCCCAGCCTAGCTGTGGGTGATAGAAATGCCGTTGCTCAGGATGGTCTGTGCTTTTCAATAGGGGTAGTAGATCCAAAAACCTGAGGCAGACGATAGCGAGGCAAGATTGCAAGCCAGACTATCAGCACTTCCCGTTCCTTCCCACAGACAGATGCCAAGATGTTGCCATCTCCTAGTGCAGCAGTTGTTGTCCTGGCTCGCAGCTCTGTAGCAGCACAGGGTGAGGGCTTGGCTGCTTGTTGCAATTGCCTCTGGGCACAGCTCAGTGCAATTGAGCACGTTATTCATGTGCTTAAGTGGCTTTTTTGCTGATGCTCGCCATGGCTGCTGCCCTCACCCAGCGTTTTGTGGGCTATGTGCCACAGCAGCACTGAGACATCTCTGAGAGGTCAGGCAGTCTGTGGTGGGCTGTATAAATTCAGTCTCCCTATTAGCAGTGGTGGGACGCCCACGGCGGAGGCTCAGAAGGCACCGAATGTTTTTCCATCCCTCTCACGTGTGCTCTACATGTGACTATTTGTTCCAACCGTGTTCCAATCTGCTTTAATTACAGCCATCACCTCCAGCCACAGGCTTCCTCCTGTACTCCAGTACTCAGCTCAGCAATGGGTTGGGGGGAAATAGAGTGCTTTTAGGGTTTGGTTTCGGGTTTAGGGAATTTAGGATCCTCGTTCCATGCCCTCCCATCCCTGGGTGTGCCACTGGAGGCTCAGCTTTGCCTTTGGCACACGCCTGGAGTGGATTTCTGATTGATTGCCTTTTGGTTTCCTTACAGCGTGCCCAGAGGGGTTCTATGGGATAGGCTGCCACCAGCATTGCCTGTGCCAGAATGGGGGGACGTGCGACCCTGCCACGGGGCACTGCAGCTGCCCAATGGGATGGACCGGGCTGGCCTGTGAGCTGGGTAAGGACAAAGCCAACAGCATCAGGACATGGGCTCAGCCACCAGCCGGTCCCGTTTTGGGGTGGTTTGCCTTTAGGGTGACAGCTCTGCCCTTTGCTCTCTCCTAGAGTGCGCTGAGGGGCACAGGGATGGCTGCGGGCAGCGCTGCGCCTGCCTGAACGGGGGGGTCTGCGACCCACAGGGACAGTGCCGCTGCCCACCTGGGAGGAGTGGGAGCACCTGTGAGAGCTGTGAGTGGGGGCGGTGGGATGGGGGGGTGTGGGAGCGGGGGCTGCTCAGCGCAGAGCTGAACGTCTGGATTGCAGCAGCTGGGTGGTCAGGGTGGGTACCGTGGTTTTGGGGTAAGTGATGCTGTTTTGGGGTTGTTGCCGTGGTTTTGGGGTGGGTGCTGTGGTTTTAAGGTCAAGATAACATTTCATGAGGGCTGAAAAGAGTTTGGGTTTGGGTTCCTGCTCTCACCCAAAGCTTCTCCCGGTCCCCACACACCCTCACCACTTTGCATGCACCAGCTCTGAGAGTGGCTCTGGTGGTGCTGCTGTGTGCATTTGTTCACAGAGCAGACATGAAAGCTGAATTCCCAGATTTTTGCAGCTGTAGTGCTGACTTCTGGCCCATGCTGGTACTGCAGATACTCAGTTTGCAGCTGCTTTAGGTACTTCTATGGCAACAGCAGCAAAGTGGAGAAATTGCAGCCACGTGTTCTGCCCGCACCCAGCTCTTGTTAAACAGTGCTTAGCCCCAAAACCCTTCCAAAAACCTTTAGTGCAGTTAAGATGACTCTTTCACACCAACTTGGGCGCGAGTCTGTTTGCAGAAGGGCTCAGCCGTGCAGTGAAAGGAGCCCCATGTCCCTTTTTTATTGCCTAACTTGTCATTTCTCCCCTGCTTGCACCCCAAGCCTGTCCGGAGGGGCACTTTGGGGCGGGCTGCCAGGAGCGCTGTGACTGCGGGGACAAAGGGCTGTGCCACCCCATCACCGGCACCTGCCAGTGCCCCCCTGGATGGAGGGGCCCACGCTGCGAGAAAGGTGAGATTGCATTGCAGTTCTGGCTGCTGCAGGTTGGGGAGAGCCTGCCATAGCTCCTGTGTCCCTGCAGCCTGCCTGCCCGGAGCGTTTGGGAAGAGCTGTGCTGAGCGCTGTGCCTGTCCCCCCGGAGCACCCTGTGACCACATCACCGGGCAGTGCAGCTGCCCGCCAGGCTTCACCGGAGCCGCATGCGAGACACGTGGGTACCCATGGCACTGCCATGGCTTGGGGAACATCAGGGGTCATACCATGGGCACTGGAATGGACAGAGGGGTGTGAGCATGTTGCATAGATGGCATGGGTTTGCAGCGTCCTTGCATGCCGGGAGGGGGTTTTGCAGAAGCACAGTGCCGCTCTCCCTGCAGCCTGCCCGCCCGGCACCTTCGGGGAGCGCTGCACCCAACGCTGCCGCTGTGTGGGACCCACCCAGGACTGCCACCCCAGCAGCGGTGCCTGCGTCTGTGCACCCGGCCACCACGGGCCTGACTGCGAGCTGGGTGAGCCCATAGCTCCTGGGGGATGGATGCCGTGCTCTCACCTCGCTGGGCACCGTGCAATCGTTGCTTTGCTGTGCAGAGTGCCCTGTGGGCTGGTACGGCCCCGGCTGTGAGCGGCCGTGTGAGTGCAAGAATGGGGCCCGGTGTGAGCGCACCACGGGGACGTGCCACTGCCCGGCGGGATATATTGGTGCTGACTGCAGCATTGGTGAGTGTATGGGGATGGGGTCGAGTGTGGTGTGGGGGGGAATGGCAGCACGGTGACAGCTCCCGGTCTCCTTGCTTTGGTATGTGCTGTGGGAGGGCAGCTGCTGCTGATCTCATTTGCTGTCTTAGCACTTGAAACACCGTCTTGCACCATTTGTTGAGTGCCAAAATGATGTCTCCATGACACATCATCAGCTTTTGCATCGTGCCATCTGGGTATGGCTGCCTCTCTGCTTCTCTGGCGGAGGGAAATGCAAAAGCTCTGCCCTGCAAGCACAGCCTGCGGGCGCTGCGGGGATGAAGGCAGCTGAAGGTGTCCCTCCCACCAGTGTGTCCCACCGGCCGCTACGGTACAGACTGTGCACAGCTGTGTGCCTGCGGGGAGGGGGCCACGTGCCACCACGTCACCGGGGACTGCCTGTGCCCACCGGGAAGAGTCGGTCCCACTTGTGAGCAAGGTAACTGCGAGCTGCAGGGGAAAGGTCCCGGGAGGGAACCCGTTTCCTGCTGTGCCCAGCACCGTGCCCTGTCCTGCAGGCTGCCAGCCGCAGCGGTACGGGGTGGGCTGCCTTCAGCCTTGCTCCTGCCAGAACGGAGGGCTGTGCAATGCCACCGATGGGTCCTGCGCCTGCGGGCTGGGATGGACTGGGAAATCCTGCGAGTTAGGTAAAGCTGCTCCACGCGCACAGCCCAGCCTGCTCCGTGGCTCAGTGCCTGCTGAGCTGCCCTGCTATGCCCCACAGAGTGCCCACCTGGGAGCTTTGGTGCTGACTGCCAGCTGCGCTGTGCCTGCAGACACAATGCCACCTGTGACCCCGCCACCGGTGCCTGCCGCTGTCCCCCGGGACGCTATGGGGCCCTGTGTGAGCACGGTGAGCTGAGGGGGGTGGGCAGGAGCACGGGGCCCATGTGTGCTGGCTGGGAGCTCTCTGTAACTGAGGAGATGCGGGGTTTCAGAGGGATGCTTCTCTCTGGATGCTCTCTTCCAGGTTGTCCCCCGGGATTCCATGGCACCGACTGCCAGCAGCACTGCGACTGCGCCCATGGAGCTGCATGCGACCCGGCCACCGGCCGCTGCCACTGCCCCGTGGGGCTGCGGGGTCCCCGCTGCCAGGAAGGTTCGGTGCCCCCCAACCCCCCTACTGTGTCCCAGAGCCATTTGGCACAGCCGTGCCCCTGTCCTGTCCCAAACCAGGCTGCGAGGAGGGGATGTATGGGGAGGGATGCCGGCAGCGCTGCGACTGCGTGGGGAACGTGTCCTGTGACCGCATCACGGGGCACTGCCTCTGTCCTCCGGGAAAAACCGGCCCCCGCTGTGACTCAGGTGAGGCTGAGCAATGAGGTGAGCAGGGAAATGCAAAGGACCTGGGGGGGTGGATCAGAATACAGCCCTCCGATGGGTGCAAACGTGTCTTGTTGGAGCTGATGTCTTATGGAAGAATGCTTTCTGTTTTGTGTGCACCCCATTGGAGAGGTGACCCTACCCAACCCAGAGCCTGCCCTGCCACGCTGGGGTAGCACAGCCATCCGATCCTCTCTGCCCCCACAGAGTGCCCCGTGAACCGCTACGGCCCCGACTGCGCACTCACCTGCATCTGTGCCAGCAGCACTCAGTGCAGTGCCCGGAATGGCCGCTGTCACTGCCACCGTGGCTCCATGGGCCCCTCGTGCCGGGAAGGTGAGCCCAGCCCTGTGCTATGCCCACCCCGTGTGCTGCCTGCAGCACGAGGGCTGAGTGCTGTCCCTTCTCCTCCAGCTGTGCCCGCCCAGGTGCCCACCAGGTCCCCAGCACTGCAGGGGATGGAGCATTACGTCGTGCCACAGCCACAGGGCCCTACACAACTACACAGCCCAGCTGGAGGACTTGTTCCCAAGGCACTCGAGTGACAACCAGCTCATGGCAGATGGGAGCTGGGTGCTGCCTGGGCTGGACGTGGGCTGTAGGGCTCCTCTGCAGCTGCTGGCCCTCACCTCGGGGCGTTGGGCGCTGGGCTTGGAGGGAGAGGATTGACATTATGGTTGAAAATAGGTATTTATTCAATAATATTTATGGCAAGCTGTACCACAGCAGTGCAGGAGCTCTGCAGAGCTGCCACCTGCAGCAGGGAGAGCTGACCAAGGAACTGCAGCACCCAATGCAGACACGGACATATGGGCACAAAGCTGTGGGTATCCACAGCCCCGCAGTGGTGGTGCTGAGTGCACAGGGATGGCCCCAGCCCAGGGGGTCAAAGAACTCTCTCCTTTCCAGGTAGAATCCTTTTAATCTGTAAATAACTTTTTTTGTTCGTTTGTTTGTTTTTTTTTACTAATTTTTTCTTACTTCTTCATGATTATGATTATTATTATTGCTTTAGATATCATGACTGTGAAGAAATAATATAAGCACGCAGTGAAGGACCAAAATTGGGTGTTGTATGAGTGGGAAGCAGGGAGGAGGAAGAGGTGGTGATGTGCCAACCCCCCCCTGGGCTCCTGCTGCTCTTGGTGCCTGTTCACCCACTCCATGTGGTGTGCCATTGGCACGCACCTGAGCTTCCTATTTATTTCCTTGGGGAGCTGGAAAGCCTTTGAGCACAGTGCCTTCCTGAGCAGGGAATGGGGAACTCCACTGTTCAGATCATCATTTTTTACTGGTTGTTTCTCAATACATCTTGCTGCCTGTTTTCATGTAGCACTTACTTGTCTCTTTCTTAGGCTCTTCTCTAATTTAGCACTGATTAACAATTCTAATTCCTCCACAGTTGATAGAAATAAACTTCTCACCTGGTCTCTTCAGTTAGTTACGTGTGCATGTCGCTGCAGCTCTTCTGAAGGATGGCTCCTGAGCCACATCCATCACAAACCAGCAGCAAAGACACAGCTGTCAGATGGAGCTTCCTGCTGACT
>PPHD01025894.1:0-11623 GCA_002909625.1 Bambusicola thoracicus
GACAAAGAGTGAAACTGGAGGGAGGCTAGAGGGAAACAAGAAGGGAGAGTTGGCAAGTGAAGGTTAGGACAAATCAAATGGATATAGAGAAAATATAAACAAAAAAAAAGCTAAAAGAAAACTTCCGTGTTAGAGGACAGTGAACAAGAAGTGAAAGAAGACAAGAACAAAAAAGGAAAATTAAAAATAATTTTTAAAAAGCCCTACTCACATTCAAGATAAAAATTAGTAATAAACAAATAAAACACAAATAAAAACCACCTTAACAATCAGGAAGTTAACAAAAAGAGCAGTAAGTGAAAAGATTACGCAAAATACAGTAAGTGGGGAAAAGGGGGGCAAATAAGGCATTATTAAGCAACAGAGTAATGAGGAACAGACAGCTGAGAAAATATAAGCAATAAGGAAGAATAATTTTAGAAACTGTTAAGAGGTGTAGTTAGTACTTTCCCAACTTTATCTCCACAATATTGTTTCCATCTTGAAAGACTGAGAAGGGGAAAGTAAGGAGTAGGATAAGAAAATGGTGGCATAAAACTAGAAAACAGCCCATAGCCAAAACAGAATACATTATAATAGGAAGAAGTTAGTAGAAAGCTGATTCCTTACCCTGAGAGAACTTAAGGTTTTTTTCCCATTTAAGACTGTTTCTAATTCCCACATCAGAATAATAAATACAAAAACACATTTTCGTTTAACAAAAAAAGAGATCAAGTTTAGCTGTTTGAAAAATCTCGTGTTTTAATAATCTGAAATATCTACCTTGTGGTTTTGCCTTTTTGCTATAGTTTGTTTTTAAACGACATACCATTTTTAACTCAAACTGATCTTTTTTTTTCTTTTTTATTTTTTTTTTTACAAAATGGGATATTTTATCTCCCCAAAAATAGGAAATTAAAAGTTGACAGATCTGTTTAATCTCAGCAAAATGCTGCTTCCTGCATAATTTTAAATACAATATTTTGACCAAGAACATTCTTTTTTGATTGCTACTTCACCTCAAGTGTGCAAGTCCACAGTTATTTACCAGAGAGCAGACGAAGGTGCTCTGAGAAGGGGTGTCACCCACTCCAGCACACAAGAGCTCATCCTGCAAACAAGGCAGCCTAGCTATCTGCTAAGGAGCATGTTTACAGACCTTCCACTGCACTTAGGTTCCTGCAAAACACCCATATTCCTTATATTCCATTAAAATATGCTTGTGCTCCCAAAGGCTGCAGTGATGCAATCCCGACATTAACTTAAACTATGGCTACCTTACACACAGAAGCAGTTCAGTGTATTTCAACCCCATATGACACAGTTTTAACAAATTCATAATCCATCATTCATTTTGTACTGTGGAGATTCTATATTCTCTAGCCTGTCTTTTAAATTCAATTCCCCTGTCCTTATTGCATTCCATTCGTTCAGTTTATCTTTTTATATTTACTATATCTGAGAAATATTCAAACAAGGGAAAAATAAAGACACTTTAAGCAATGATTTCTATTCTTTACATAATGTTCTGAAAGGTTCCACATGACAATGCTGGCAGATGTTGATGCATGCAACGTTTTAGCTAAGCCAGTGATTGACAGGTACACCATTATTTCTGCAATCTGGACTGACTGCTACACAGAGTAAATGCTAATCCTTATCCATTCAGTTGTTTCTTCACATTATTCATTTTTTTCCCTCTAGTGTAGGAATGACTTGTTTGTTGCATGCCTAATCCTATGCCTTTGTGCCAATGGACACCAGATTGCAACAAACACACCTGGACAACGATTCTCTGATGAGAATGAAGAAATGATAGCCATTGTAGCAAATGCCCTCTAGTAAAAGCCATGATATGTGACTCGTGGGGAGCCAAAGAATAATTCTCCTAGCTTCAATTAATTGAGCTATACCTAGAGATTTTGTGTGCTTATGTAGGTATCTCATTTTATCAAGACTGCTTTGCATGCAGAAAAGATGCCTCATAATATAAACCTATACTCTAGCCTGCTTTAAATTAGGTCCTCCACGATATGTGTGCTCAGGAGATAGAAGACTTTTTCTGGGTTTAATTGGATGTTAGCTTCCGAGTGTTCCAAGGAGTGAATTGTGGGGGCTTTGATGCCATGGCACATAATGTTGGATTAGCAGTAAGAAGACAGTAGATTCTGAGTAAGATATGTAAGAAATGCATTTGCAGCAGGAAAATTACCTTGGGACAACCAAAAGCAAATCTGGAAGGGGTTTTGATTTGAGAATATTTTTCATCTTAAGTTCTGCCCTGTACAAGTTGATTTCATGTAGCATAACAGAGAGAAAACTACTTTAACAAGTTGTATAAGACTAACCAATTTATAGCAGGAAAAACACAGTAAAAGCTGTGACAAGAAATTCTTATACTAAATATTTTCAGAACTTTTGTATGGAAGTCAGAGTTACGTATTATAATCATAGTCTGCTACCAAACAAACAACAGAACTGGTATGTAGGTGATGAACCCACTCTTTTCTTTGTATCTAAATTTTTATATTCCTCTGTAAAGGCTAAGCTCTGCTGCCAACAGTTCACGAATCTGAGCAGTTTGAACCTTCCACTGTTTTGTTTTGAATTTTGGGTATCTTGTATTTAATTTTATAGGTAAGAAATAAGGTAACAAATTCAACAAACTAGAAACATAACTGAACATGTGAAGACATTACAAAAACACTGCATTTCTTGCAGTACTATGGCCAAACCATAGAAACTGCACCTCTATTTTTGGTCTACTGTGTAGAGAGTCCAAATTTTTAATTGCTTTGATAAATAAAATATCTTACATTTTCATTATACTTTATAATAGCTACGTTGTTATAATACAGAATATTACAGCATATCCAAAAGGCAACTACACTGCACCTTGGTGGGACTTCCAATGCTACGAAGGAGAAAGAGACCATTTCAACTTCTCTTGGACTTGATTCAGACCATACAAAATCTCTAAGGTTAAAGAGATATTGCAAAATGAAATCAGTGGCAGATTGCCAAATATTATTTCAAGTGTCAGCAGATGCATCCATATACTGTTAATCTATTACAGCCTCAAAAATAAAGCTTATTTGCTCGCTGAGCCAGAAGAAAAATATCAGCACGTACATCCAATTGAAAATATTTCCGGTAAAAATGGTGAGGTATTCCCTGGCACTTCCTTACAAATTCTGATTTTGATTCTTGATGCAAGAACATGCTGCTTGCGTTCAGATAAAGTAAGGTTCAACGTCTAGAGTAACATAGCAGTTAATAAGTTACCAAGTGAAATAAACTGTAGCACTTCTTTTGATGGGTTTTGAAGCGACTCTTGAAACAAAATACATTCTGCTGCATCTGGAAATAGTTAATGCAAGCTGAACAATTTTGTGGGAGCTATACTTAGCAACTGTGATTATACTGTCTTTCAGAGCATGGATTTGGTAAGTTGGAAATTCACAAAGTAGATAAAATGTTAAGGTTAATTCAGGAAAAACAACTGCAGTGTGGTGTGTACAACCACAGTGTAAATCCCATATAAACAGATTTTCTTTAAAAGAAGATGATCTAGGCAGAAGTCCAGAACATATCGGTAGTGCTGTGAACCTGATGAAGTGCCCCTAAAGAGAGAGACTCTCTGACCAGTAGTTAAATCTGTGGGGTAAGAAGGGAGAGCAGCCACCTGGCAGATGTCAACTTGAAATGACCACAAAGCAGCTTCTAAATAATGCTGAATAGCAGTATACTTTTTAAACCATTATTTAAAAGATAAAGAGTCTTTATAATCAAAATCTGTATTGTTCATACCTGCCAAATGCCATGGGGTTTGCTAGTTGGCATTGCTAGAGCAGGTATCATCAATCTGACAGTTGAGCAGAAGCTGAGACAACATTCACAGAAGCCCAAACCAGTTTGGCTGCCCCTAAAGCCCCTGAAATTATAACAGTTCTCATTTCTTCTGTCTTTAACAGAGATAGTAAGAGAAACAGTTGTTAAATCTTTTTCCCCCACTATCCTCTATAAAAGAGCCCTGAAGTAATTACCAAAAGATGGATACCATTCAATATATTTTCTAGAACAATTTAGTGTCTCCAAAATTAAGGTCTCCAAAACAGACATTAAAGCAGCTCTGCATGATCAGTAACCATCTGGAGTTGTCAAGGAATGAAGCAATACAGGATTGCTATGAAGAACCATCACAGTTACTCTCATCTTGGTGGCACCATGCCCCAGGCACAGGAATCCCTGTATATTTCTGGAATCCAACACTGAGATGTAACCCACCACTGTTCTCTACAGCTTTGAAATAAATGAGGATTCATTTGAAAGCCTTTAGACTTATTTATTTATTTTACGAGGAGAGACTCATCGGCTGTGCAATGGAGTTGCTTGGGCTTTTAAGTGAGCCAGAACATGCTAAATATTTCAGAGTCCAAACCTCCGCTAAAGGAAGAGAAGAAATGTGTCTACCACTTTTCTGAATTTCTCAGAATCAGTGTTGTGAAATGGACTTCCCTAGAAATTACAAAACACTACAAATTATGCTACCTTCTTTCACGTACCTATTTCTTCACCCCTATGCTTTTAATATAAAAATATCTCCACATGTGGAGTTGTTGATTAGCTGTATTTTACAGTAGCGTTCTTAGTAGGTTCCCTACTACTAGCTGTGATTTAGCTAGCGATAAGCTGCAGGAGGGGTGTCTCAATTTTTACTGTTCTTGCCATCATTACTGGACAAAGATCACAGAATTATAGTCATAGAGTTGGAAGGGACCTCTGGAGATCATCAAGTCCAACATCACTGTTAGACTCCATAGCATAGGTTACACAGGAAAGAGTCCAGGCAGGTTATGGATATCTCCAGAGAAGACCACAGGCAATACGGGCAGCTTACTCCAGTGCTTTATCACCAACTAAGTAAAGATTTTTTTAAATCATGCTCATACAGAACTTCCTATGTTCTAGTTTGTGCTTGTTGCTGACTGTCCTGCTGTTGAGCACCACTGAAAAGAGCTTAGTTCCCATTCTCTTGACATCCACCCTTTAGATATCTATAAGTGCTGGTAAGATCCCCTCTCAGTGTTCCTTTCTCCAGGCTGAACAGTCCCAGGTCTCACACTGTCCTCATAAGGGAGATACTCCAGGCCCTTAATCATTTTTGTAGCCCTCCACTGGGCTCTCTGCAGCAATTCCCTGTCTTTCTTGAACTGAAGAGACCAGAACTGAACACTGTATTCCAGATGTGGCCTCACCAGGACAGAGTAGAGTAGGAGGATCACCTCCCTCAACTTGCTGGCCATGATCCTTTTAATGCACCCTTGTGGTACCATTGGCACTCTTGGTCACATAGGCACACTGCTAGCCCATGGTCAACCTGACATCCAACAGGGCACCCAGGTCCTTCTCTGCAGAGCTCCTTTCCAGCAGCTCAGCCCCTAACCTGTACTGATGCATGGAGTTATTCCTCTACAGGTGTAGAACTCTACACTGGCCCTTGTTGAATCTCATAAGGTTCCTGTCTGCCTAGCACGTCTAGGTCTCACTGAATGGTAGCACAGCCTTCTGGTGTGTGTCAGCCACTCCTCTCAGCTTTGTATCCTCAGCAAATTTGCCAAGCGTGCATTCTATCCTTTCATCCAGATCATTGATGAAGATATTGAAAAAGATCAGACCCACCACCAATCCCTGGGAAATACCACTAGCTACAGTCTCCAACTAGACTCTACACCACTGATCATAACCCTCTGGGCTCTGCCAGTCAGCCAGTTCCCAATCCACATCACTGTTCGCTCATCTATCCCATGCTTCCTAAGCTTACTTATAAAGATATTATGGAAGACAATGTCAAAAGTCTTGCTGGAGTTGAGGCAGACAGAAGACAAGGTAAAGATCTTTTTTTGTTGACCAAGGTCTGTTACAGAACTTCACCATAAATTGATGATATGCACCAGGATTTCTGGAAGACATGTGAAGCTTCAGAGCTTCCCTTCTATAGGAAACATTATTATCAGAGGCCCACAGCCCCTCCAGGTTTGAGGAGGATGACATTCACTGCTAAGGATAGTGATGGCATCACCTGGGATACTTAATGTTACGCCAGTTAAACACTTGGCAATCCTGCATGACCACCAACCAGTCACTAACATAACCCCACTGGACATCCTATGTTACCCATCCCTATATTTTGAGTCCAGGGAAGGAAACCAGATTTAAAATGAAGCTTAAAGTATAGTGTGGAAAAAATAGAGTCCCCAGCACCAGCCTTCTGGTGCATACCAACAGACCCTTTAATTCCTCACAGCTCTTAACCTCTTGGTACTCTACTTTGAACTTCTGTAAAACTGGGATGCTGACCTGCTTCGTGGGTGGGTGATTATAACACTGAATTAATATTTGTAAATTACTGTGATACATGTGAATGAAAAATGTAGAACTGTAAAGAATGATGATTATGATGAACCGTCAATTCTTTTTTAAGTTGTTCCATCTGTCATTATAAACCATCTTAAACAGGCTATTATTTGAGAAACTTAAAATTTGTTGTGCAGTTCTAGTTATCAAGACACACCGCTGCTTTATCTTAGCAAGCAGCTAAAGGAAAAAAAGTTCACTTATACTTTACAATCCTTTTCTATTTATATGGCTTTTATACCATAGTAAATGGTGCAGCTGTTCTGTAAGATACCCCTGTATTGTTATATAGAAGAACTTCAGATTTAACCTGACCTACTCAGAATGGATATCTACACTACAGTATGTTATGAGACCTTTGTGATACTTCTTTGATAATTTTTTGCAGACCTCCATTAGAAACATGGAAAAGCTACTTCAAGAGTGCTCACTTACAGCTTACTGTTTACCTATACACTCATAAGATCAAAACCCCTGGTCTTACTGTTTTTGTTAACAAGGAGCACTAAAAGTCTTCCCACATACTGAGTTTTGGTTTCCATTTTACAATCTGAGATGACAGACGGCACAAAAATGATGAGAAAACTGTGGGGAGGCTTCCAGAAGATTGATTCTCTCATCAGCTGATTCTTTTCTAGTTAGTCTTTTATTGACTACAAAGGTATAGCCAATGCAGAAAAGGAAAACCAGACTGCCCTGTTTAATCCTGAGGGCATTGGCAAAAGGTGATCACTTTTTGAGAAAACAGAGGCCTACAAGGAAATCAGCACACTGTATGAGCCGTTAAGCTGATTTAAACACACAGGGGATGCCTGGGGTTGAGCTCAAGATCTCTGAGGTGTGAGATGAGAATGAAACCATTGCACAGACTAATATTACTGAGCTTTAGTAGCAGGTGGTATAGTTGATCAGTCAGGAACCTGTCATTTGGAGAATAGGCCAATATATCTGAGAGACATGAAAAAATCTTTCATTTTTCCCTCCTCTTCCTCACCAAGAAAAAAATATTGCCATTGTGAACTTTAGCAATTATCAGCCAATACTTTGCACAGTTTATGCAGTTATAAGTCATAGGGTCGAACCAAAATGTAGTTACAGAGCACACAGCAGCAGACCATAGAAGAAATTTTAAACAACTTCTAAGTGTTTGTACCAGTGATTGCAATAGCAGTCTGCAGCTCTGACACATCACATTCAACAGGAACCACGATCAGCTGACAGAACCAAATTCACATAAGAATATATGGTGTCTCAAGCACAGTGATATTTACTAAATATTAAAATTTGTACTTTGTAGACTGTAACTGTAGCTCATATACTGTGTTCATGCTTGGAGGCTGTTCGTAACGACTTTAGGAGACTGGCTGTGGTTCTCGGTCTGTGATTAGCCAGAAAACAAGAGCTACTATTTCATGGACAAAAGTTAAAACTTAAATACTCCTGGCAAGACAGACTTTGTCCCTAATTGTGTTTTCACTGTGTTTTCTGCTTATGTTACATATTCAAAACTCCATTTTTCTGCCCCTTCTTCACTATTTTAGTGCAATTCTCCTCCAAATTTCAAAATTAACACTTACTACTGCTAAAGGGTAAGCCATACAAAAGTGTTAACTTTAAGCAAGTCAGACAGTAAGTTTTTCATGTTCCACAGGCCCAAATTTCAGGTGTCTTCTCGCTCAAACATCTGTAGATGTATGTCTGATAAATGAACATCGATTTCTTGGTTTTAAAAGTTCAGAAGATAAATGCTGACTTCTGCCTGCAAGTATAGGATATTTCACAATGCTCACATAGCACTGAGCTTGTTTGGGAACTAATGGTGATACCTTACAGTAACATCACTGACATATCTTAACGTGACTTGCAGATGTTGATAAGGAAAATGCAATTTGTTGAAAACTCATGTTGCAAAGTCTACAGCATATAGATATTAGGATAACTTGCATAATTTGTGACTAATTAGTCTTAACATTCACAAGTGTAACAAAAGCAATCAAACAAGTAAAATTAAAAAAAATCCAAAGTTAAATATATCAAGAACATTTTTTTTTCTTTCCTGTGGGAACATAATTCATTCAAACTCTCTAAAGAGTTCTGGTACAAATGCTTAATCATTTCAGGCTCATTTCTAACTCAGTGAATAGCTGTGGCTGAGAAACTGCATGAAAGGCAGATTATCCTGTAAGAGAAAGCTGTTCTCTAGATTGTACTTAACATCAGTGTACATCAACAACTGTATCTCCCAAAAGCATCACAAACTTTTGTTGAAGTGGCACAGATTTCTTGGATGATACTGTGGAATATAAAAATGATAATAGTCACCATGCAGCAGCTGGCCATCTTTCTGCTACAAACCAAATGAACTGGCTCCATGGCACTTCTCAGATAAGTTTTTTTCCCAAGAAAATTACATATCCAGTCATATTTCTGTCACTACACTCAAATGAGTTTTGCTTAATTTCACATTCAGAAATTGGCAGTCACTTGCAATAACTTTAATTATCTTTTTAGATTTTTTCCTGTTTTTTCAACTAAAAATGCACTCTGTTTGAACTGCCTTTTTTCTGCAGGCATGACACACTGGCTTACATTCTTCATTCAGAAAGAGCCCCATCTTTAGTCTGCCAAACACACTTCCACCCTGAGAGGAATAAGTCCATTTTAAATTACAATTAGCAGAAAATAAATAGCATTAACTATAATTCTGCTATGTCTTTAACTTGACCGCTATTACCTTTATTCTTACAAAAGCAAAATAAAGATTGCAAACCAAAGGAGACAGAACTACCAGCAAGAACACCTGTGCTGAGCTATCTCCAAAGCTGCTGCTTTTTCAGGTCTTGACGTCTTTTCAGATGATGCTTATGGTATCTCTGATTTCTGAACCAAGAGAGCTACTCCTAAAGTTTTTTATTGACAAAGGGAGGGATGAGCTGACCCTTGTATATTTGGGGATTTGTATATGCATGAAGTAGATAGATGACTAAAAATTCGTATTTCATAAAAAGAAATTTGTCCTTCATTATTAGACCAGGAGAAACCTACCTTCTTCCTTCAAGATTTTCTTTAACCATCAACCCAACCACTGTCTTCTTACTTCCACTCTGCAAAAATTAATTTACAGAAATATTGCCTTTGGATTTTTTAACATTACTGATAATATATGATTTGTATTAGGCAAACTTCTATCTGCACAGACTCAGGATATTAAAGTGAAGTTGTAGGGTTGCTTCCATTTCCACTGCAGCCTTTTGGGCTTCCCAGTCAACCCATCTCCTGACGCATAATGCCCTTTCTTAAAAGATTAAGAAAAACCCTTCCTGATCATTGCTCAGTCCTCAGAACAGAGGTGCCAGAACAAAATTCTCCACCCCCTGCCTTGATCTCAGTGTATGTTTTATCCTACCCCTTCATGACAATGACACCAACATTAAAAGAGAACAAAAAAGGAGCAGTAGCAGCGAACACGTTGAAGATCTTAATGATATAAAGATTGTTAAAACAGACAAAACAGACCACCTTTTTTTTTTTTTTCCCCAGGAAATATGACAATTATTTCAGCAGGCTCAAAATGTTAACTTCATTTTACAGCATTACAGGTGATGACAAGATGCACACCTTCAGCAGTGAGAACAATACATACACACATATATATACAAGATACTTAAAATTTTGCTAATCAATATTTACTCCTAAATCAGTAAACTCCATGTTAACTTTGGTCCTCTGACAAAAACAAACTCTTGAGAAACAGATGGATGCCACATTGTTTTCTTGTCTTCATAAGACAACAGCATGCTAATTTTGAGACCTAGAAAAATCTGTATTCTATTATTATTATTATTAACTCTTCAACATATCCCATGTTTTGGCTGGTCAGTGATGATTTCTCCTTGCCACAGTGTGAGTTGTTGAGGACATGGAAATGCACGGAGCAACCCACCAACCGCATTTGGGAACAATGAGGAGGTCAGAGCCACATTTCATTGTGCTGTCCCTCCTCAAATACTGCATGGCATTGAGGGGGAAAATTAACCCTTTGCTCATGCTCCCTAATGATATTTCTTATCACTCAAGCAAAATAGAGCAGGATGTCCTGCTAAGCCTGAGCAAGCAAAGTAGGCTAAAATTCTCAGGAAAAGGAGGTTATAATTAAGGGTATCACTTGCCCCCTCATTCCGCCTTTTGTGTCAAAAAAAAAAAAAAAAAAAAATTGCTACTCAGGAGGACATGGAAGTGTCTTTTGTTATCCAAAGAAACGAACTATAGTTTTCATCCCACTAGGGGTTTCCACAGTAAATGGAGCTTTTATTTCTTTTGGCCTTAAGAGTTCTCAGACTGACAAGCTGCTATACGCATCAAGTTATCTTCTATTGGAACCGCAACAAGGAAAAGAGTCCTATCTTTATCCCTCAAGACAAAAAGAATTAATTTTAACGTAAAAGGAAAAAAGATGCAAGTAAGGAAAACATCAAATACCGATTTTCAGTACAGGCATAGCAAGAGCTTATAAAATTGCAGCGCTTAATGTATTTTTATATTCATATATATACATATATATATGTAAATAAATTGTATGTCACATATGCATGTGTTTGTGTATATTTCACAGGTTCAAATAGAATGATTGCTGTGCTTTTCTACTTAAATTCCAGGCATCTAATATTAGTTTCTTAAGTTAATGAGCCTGCACCTTATCTTACTGCCCATATTGTATATGTTATGCAAGCTGCCAGCTGTGCATCAGAGCTGCCTCATGATGTTCATGTCTGCTTATAGGCCAAAAAGAAAAAAAAATAAGAACAAGGATTTCTTAAGAATCCTGACATTTACAAAGTAATGAAAGAAATGTCCCATATTTTCTGCTATCTTTGCTACTTATTCTATTTTTATCTTGCTTTTCTATAAAAATATCTACACAAATATATATTTTTAAAATGGCCAGAATAATCTACTCTCTCATAAAAATAAAAAAATACTGAATTACAGATTCACAGGTCTGATGCAAAGATTTGTAAGCCCAACTGACTGAGGCTGTGCAGCTGGCTGCAGTGCACCGAGTGAGGAGGTGACTCCCTCTGAGAGCACTCCCAGACGCATGAAGAAGCCAGCCCAGGATACTAGGAATCAGGGAAGGAAGAAAGAAGACACATAAAATACCACCCCAGTGAAATGTCTTTGTCAGTAATCCTTAAGCTTGGTTCTTTCATACCTTCCCCATCTGCCA
>PPHD01025896.1:0-11622 GCA_002909625.1 Bambusicola thoracicus
CCAAAGCAGAGTTCAAGAGAATCTGCTAAGTCAGATCAGGCTTTTAGGTCAAGTCCTAAAACTTTGCCACTTTGCCTGTTCTAAATGGTACACTTAATTTCCTGGAAACTTAGAAGTTGATAGTTGTGAAAGAGTTTAGGCTGCTGTTCTAGCATGTTCGCTTGTACGTTGTAGATGTCAACTGTGCTGTCAGTATGCTTCAACATACGGATGAATGGAGCAATATCAGTGTCAGCCCTCCAAGCTGATGTTGCCATGTTACGCTGGACAGATTTAGACAGTAACATAATCATTACTTTAAAAAGCACATGAGAGATTTGAAAGCATATCAAGGTGCTTGTAAAATACCTGCTATAGCATATAGCATACGACCATCCTAACCAAGATGACTTAGTTATGCCTAGATCGATCCCTGGTACTGCAGGCTAGATTTCCCTTGACGTATGCTTAATTCTACTTTATTTTAATTTTACTTTGATTTTACTTTACTACTGCATGAGTGAGAATTATTTTGGTTGCTTTAATGCAGTAATTCTTTTCTTATTTGGACTTATTTTTACTTTTTTTTTTTTTTTTAAGGAAGAAACATTCATTACGTTTTTTCTGACTTTCCATTTTATGTGTTAACATTTACAGCTTGTAGGGTGGTTTCATCTGTGCCATCTGCATGCCATATTGTACATCAGATGGTGGGATAGAATCTGTAACAGGAACGTTTTGGGACGTTAAAGTCTTTCAGGGTTTGAAGTAATGATATTCACAGCACGAATGTGTGGAGCCACTCATATAACTGAAATAGAAGACGCAGAATGCCAAAGCAGCTGCTGAGTGAAAGAGAGACCACACAGTTGGGGTAGCATACAAGCAGCAAGGATAAAAGAACGTTTGAGGGAACAAGAAACTGCAACTTCAGACAGTGAGAAACTGGAGTCAATCACTGGGAATTATTGACAATCAGTCATGCACCCACACAGAGATTAGAGGCTCACTTTGGGATGCAATGTCGGCTAATACTGATGTAAAGATTCAGTATCAAAAAGGCACCTGGCTTAGTGTTTTCTGATCCCCCACTAGGCAAGTTTGTCATTTATTGTTGGATTTTAGACACGTTCGCATTCAAAAAGCAAGATACATCACCTGTACTATCTTCTGTTAGAAAGGACTGCCTAAGAGCTAACTATGACGTTACAGGTTGCGCCAGGATTGATAGGGCCCAATGGAGCTCCAGATGTTGATAGGTATACCTCAGTCTTGAGCCCTCACCTTTAAGTATCTCTTCACTTTCCTTGTGATTTCCAGTTTAGCGAGCAATGGGAGTAAGATCCCTTTAGATGTAGTCTGTTGAATACTGTGGCTAGTAGGAATTGCCAGTTCTCCCTTTCCTAGCTATGAGTGCAAATTGCAAACTTCTCAACATTTTTCAACAACTTTCAAACTTTTCAATATATTTTATTTTATTTTTAGTGAAAGTAGACTGTTCACCTTCATCATCCTCTGAGCCAGAGCCTGTATTTTATATTTGTCTTGCCTGTTACATTCGCTGATGACATTTCCAACTTCAGAAGGCAGGTTTCAAGAAATTAAACCAATACAAATAGCAACAAAAGGGAACTCTGCTTTATTTTCTTGGTATTCATGAGCTATGAATGTCATACATACTGGAACCAATGATTTATTTCCTAGAAACAATAGTGTGAAAGTTTTATTTGATCCAACCTACCAAACTGTTGATATTAAACTTTAACTGAGAAAAGTGTCTGAATTCCACAGACCTGGTCTTGCTGTTGTTAAAAGCTGATAGCAAATTTTGCTTTTAACTACCTTTGCTGGGGCCATAGCAAATCCCACTATGCTGATGGATAATTCTGATGGGTAATTCTGGCATGAGCCTTCTAAGTAACTTTCATTTTTCTGCATGACTCACAATGGTCTTTTGTGATTTACTATACCTTTCTGTTTCATTATTGTCATGAATTATTCCTTCCCTGGTCACGATACTGTAAAGTCCTGTTGGGTATGTTTAAAATCGAGGCACTGATGAAATGGGCACAATCCAGATTAGCTACACCCTGAAGAATATTTCTTCTAAACGGACAAAACAGATGTTTAGGATAAAACAGAAGCAGTGCTGAAGATGAGGAGCTGGAGTATATAAAATTAAATGGTTCTATTGCCAAAAGCAAACAAAACCACCAAAAAAACACCATTTAGGGCAGAACTAAGGAGCAGAATTCATGTCTCTTGATGATCAGCCACTACTTTAATGCCAATGTCATCACATCTAAGATTGAAAAGGACTTTAAGGAACATCTAGTTCCAACCCCCTGCCATGGGTAGGGACACCTTCTACTAGATCAGGGTGACCAAAGCCCCATTCATCCTGGCCTTGAACATTTCCAAGAATTGAGCTTTCCTGGTAGTTTCACAGTAGCACATCACCAGTGGCACACAAAGACTTTCTATTCCTTCCTGATTTTGATAGGATTTTGCAGAATGAGCACTTTCAGAGATAACCATTTCACAAAAAGAAAAAAGTGGTTACATAAAAGCCCTGAAGCTAATCACTAGAATGTCAGTCTCAGTGAGAATTATAGCCAACTTCTCATTTTTTTTCAGAACTTTCTATAAAATACTTGGTATTGCAATATCAACTCTTGTTTACAGGCTTACAACAGTACGCTGGCTAGACACAGTAGGATGCTTTTTCCTTTTCTAAGAAGCATACCCCTAATAGCAGCTCGTGCCAGCAGAAGGTAAAAGGCATTATCCTGCCTAAATTTAAGTTATTCTTTGAAAAGGAGGAACATTTTGCACCCGTACTGTATGAGAGACTCGGTAACTATGCTTCTCTACATTCAGACAAGGCAGTGTAAAAGGACTTCTCATTTCTTACACTGACAGAGGTGCTGTGAAAAATCAAGTTTTGTATTAAAACTATGTAAGCTAGCATTTGTCATTGCTGAGCCTTTACAGAGGTATGGTTTGGGGTTTTTTGGTATAAATTTTACTTTTATCAGTCATTTTCAGAATTCATGAATATTTCTGATTAATTTTCTTTTTCGTAATTAAGCTGTGTAGTAATTAAGATATTCTAGAATGTGGCTGATTGAAATATAAGTAATTTCCACGTGTCTTTGAAAACGTGGGTAGGGTGTCAGTACTCCTCTACTGCTAAACATGTAATCTAATCAAACTGTTTTACAATGTAGAGAGGAATAATCCTTTTAAATAGGACTTACTTACAGAGGAGGTAGTCATGCCTAACTGGAAGCCACTTGAAAGTTTAGCTCTCATCTGTCTTTACTTACACAGTGAAAATAACTTGGCAACTCTGGTTCCATCCTGTTCTGAATTGAACACCTTCGGATTGCAGCTCATCTCTCCCGATTCTCTTCTTTGACTTTAAAGGAGCTTGGAGACCTCACTGAGCCTGCACATCCAACACAGCATGGCTATTAGGTGAGTGCAGCCCCTCTCCCTGTAATCCCAGTGATGGCATGGTGCAGGGATATAAAACATTCCCACTGTAGTTCTCTGATGCGCACACTAGAAGCACTCACAGGCTTTCTCTGAAGATCTGTCCCCTGGCTTGCTCATCAGAGGTGAGAAAAGGACTTTCATATCAGCTGTTAAATTCTGACCTCACAAAAGCTTGCTTTGTTGTTGTCTTGTTGTTGTTTTGGGGTTTTTTTGGGGGGGTTGGTTGGCCAGTTTGGTTCATTTCAATGGTAAATCTTTAAATTCCAAATCTTATCAAAGAAAATGTGTCGGTGCTGGCTAATGTTTGTTGGGGACGTTTGCTCTGCACCCACATGCAGAATAGCAGTGAGCTTACCTGCTATTTTATTCTTGCTGCCTTTTCATTAGTTATTTGCTCTTTGTAGGAGCGTGAACTATCAACAGCGTAACACTAAGTGTAGAAAATGGCCCTGAATCCATTGTGTAGCCAAGACATGGAAACAGGTGAAAACCTAAAATCCCCCAATTACAGTACTTGTGGCAATAACGTTCATACTGCAAGGCATTGGTAGCATTTAAAAAAATGGCTTGACTTTTTCACTGCCTATAATTTGTGGAAGTTTATCTATTCAGGGCATCACATTTTCCTCTTGGTTTGTGACTTCATTTTGTTTTGTTGCCAGAAGGTCAGAGATGCGTTTGAGCTTTTTTGGGTTTGCTGAGATGGAAAATGTTTTTAAGATGAGGCAGGACAAGCCCGGCCGTGCTTGGTTTTGTCACTGCTGTCTTTACACAGACAAAATTCCTGCTTAAAGCTGCTTACGGCAAACTCCCCAGGCCTGTGTAGCTGCCAGAACTAACAGTCTCTCCCCTCCCAGTTTTCCTGCTGGGTCCATACACGTCACAGTAGGCCTTATCCTAATGAAGTGCTGAGCTGCTAAGTGGAGCTAGTGTGGCGTTCACAATGTCCTAACAGGCATAGGTGCTGTTGGGAGCAGACCTCTCTCACAGTCTTCTGGAGGCAGATCTCTGAGCCTGCCTACTCCCGTATTTACAAATTCCCCAGCTTCCCAAGAGGTTTTACATGTTTGTGAATGCAGACGCACTTTGGCTCAGTTGTCTGCAAGCACAGAAAGCCAGGTAAGCATGTGCTGCAGGGCGTGACATGCCTTTCCCATAGCCAAAGCTTCCTCCAGAGCTCCAGAAACACGTCCAGCAGCCACCACACCTCTGTGGGGAGCTCCTGGGGTCCTCACCTCGAGCTGCCTTAACCTGTACTCTGCAGGTGTGCGGGCACAGAGGGTTTTGGGTGCTGTCTCCCAGCTGGCTCTCATTTCTCAAAGAGAAAAAACCACCAGGTTAAATGCTGCAGTATCTATATGCCTACAAACCTACTTGCAGAAATAAATCTGTATCTGAGCTATAACGTATTGATTACAGATACTTTTATCTTCCTACTATCTCTGTCCTTCTATGAGTAAGTCTCCTGGGACATGAATTTTGTTCAATGCAGGAGAAAACCTTTGGTTTAAATTCTGAGTTATGTTTACTTAGGGATTAGGGAAGTTGGTTGTTCTGTAAAGGTTGGCATCGTTCATCATCTCTCACTGTATTTCAGGCATATGGTGCTACCAAACATGCAGTCAGTAAATTAAGTTTGCTAGCCATGCGCTGTACAGCCTTTTCATTCCCAACTGTCTTCTGTGGGCATCAGCGTAGGGCAGTGGAGGGTCCCCACATGCATTTTGCCAGCAATCCAAGATGGGATTCAGATTCAGGTTTGTCAGGAGTGAAGGCTGCTGTGCTAACTTGCTCTGACTCTTTATCTGAGTACCTGCAGCAGCCAAAATAACCCTCAGTGCTGGCTCTGGCAGTGTGGGATCCTCATGACTACAACGTGAAGTTTCAGATCCCTTCTTATTTACATATTGGGTTGTTGGGTTTCTTTTACAGGTTTCTTGGTACCTCCTGCTGGTTAGACAGAGAGCAGATTGCTATTGCCATCTGGAGGGAAGAAAATCTGGCTGTTTGCACTGCTGAGTAGAAATTTTCTAAAAGCAGCTGTAAGGACAAAGAAAATCCCTATGGCTACAAAAACTGTAGTCATTAATGCTGTGGATTATTTCTAACATAAAACTCTAATTAAGAATTACGTTACCAGTTAATCCCCATTCATTTAATTATTATGTGTTTACTGTGTAGAGCAGTCCATGTTCCAGCAGCTCCAGAGAGAGGGTAGTTCCAGGTTATGCAAAACAAATTCCTCTGGGTTTTCTAGTTTGCTTACCAGAGTTTTTGTTCACGCAAAGTAACAAAAAGCCAGCTATGTCTCTTACTATGTCTACTCCTGACACTTATTAAGCTATAAACTTGAAATAAAATATTAAACCACATAAAGAAGACTTCTTCTACAGAAGGACTGTTTTCAGATCAGTAATCCCATTCGTCTGTATCTCCTTCTTCCATTGCTTTTAGTGTTGACAGATATCTGCTCCTGGTGTCTGGGTCCTCTCTATATTTGCTGTGATTGTCAGCACCAGGGACTTGAACATGATGCAGAAGGAAACTTGAAGATCACAAGACTTTGAGGTATTGATTTCCAAATAAAACTGAGGGTGAGGAGAAAAGCACGCTGCGAGTGGAAGGTTTCAGGAAGGAAATCCTATTGACAGTGAGAGCTGAAAGTGGATATTAGAAGTGGCTTATAAAATCCTTCAAGAGATACTACCAGGGAGGGAACCAGAAATTAAGGAAATTGTTTTTGGCGTGTGTGGATGGACAAGGAGTGGAGACGGGTAAACACAGCACTTGTTACTGGTTGAAACAGTCTTCTCTGGCTTCATCAAACGCTTTGGTCTACTACCTGCTCTTTTCCCTGCCAGCTGACTGGGAGCAGTGTTTCCACTCACACCTTATCTGGTTTTGCTGGAGCGGGGTTGCTGAGCAACAAGTTGGACCAAAAGCACGCTCAAGAATGTTCAAGCCACCTCCCTGCAAAGAAGCTTGTCCTTCATCATGTCATGATTGAGCACTCCCCTTTCTACTGCAAGCACCAGCTGACACTCACCTGTTGGGGAACAAGGGAAATTCCACCAGGATGCTAGAGGAGGAAGAATTCGATGCCTCTGGCTGCCCAGAGGGACCAATGATTCCTCATCCTGGAGCACATTTAGAGCTTGGCCCTGGTCTGAGCAGAGGGCTGGAGCAGGTGCTCTCCCTTTCTTCTTTCAGTAGCAACTGTGTAGTGCCTCAGTAAAGAAGACGGGACAGTTTTAGGTGCCTTCAGCTCCCCAGCAACGTCAACTCTGCTGTTGTAGCTAACATGAAAAAAATAACAGCGCGACAATGAAGTGTGAAGATGTGGATGTCTTGCATGGATGTAAACACACACAGACACAAGCACTGGTTTTAGCTGCTCTGTGGGAAAGCAGTCCCACAGCAAAATGTGAGGGTGGAGGGAGGGGTGCTTGAGGTTAAAGAAACCCTTGGAAAAAACACAAATTCTTATTCTTAACAGCTTGTATGGAGCCACTGCAGCAAACTGAGCAAGAGGTCTGAATGAATGGAAGGTAACGTAACAGGCAACGAGTGCTGGTTGCACAACTCAATTACATGCTCACCCCCTTCTCCCTGCATCTCCTTTCCCGGGAGTGCCAGAGGGACCAAATGAATTATCTTCCTTGTATGGGGCAAACTCTGTAATGTCTTTTACTGTGCTATTTTCAGAAGTCCAATAAAAGACATCATCAGACATTTATCCTGGACCTCAGAAATGTATGAAGTTTTACATATTTAGGATGACTATTGCAAAGGACATGATTTCCATCCCAGGGGAAAGACTTGCAGACCTTGACTTCACGTGTACTTAGTTCCACCTAAGAGCAAAATTCAGGTACACTGAATTGTTCCAGGAAAAAAAATCTCTGGTACTTCTCAGAAAACATTTTATCTTACAGATAAAATCAAAACCCCTTGCTTTCTCAAATTTCATCATGCTAGTCCCTAATTTACACCACTTTCTCGCCCATAAGTGAAGTCCCTTGGAGCATCAGAAGCACCTTCTCATGCGCTCTTTCTGAGTTTTGTGCAGCAGGATGAAACCAACCTTTCCCCCTGGTCGTGCAGCAACATCCTGAGGCCAGGAGAACCAGGTCCAGTATTTCAGCATCATGGTGAGGTAAGTACCCAGTCCTGAAATTCCCTGTTAGCCCAGCTCCTGTCTCCTCTGCCTCCATATCTGAAGATTTCATCGTCCTTTAGGCCCCTCTTGCAGTGGGAGTTTCTGTTCACTCCTATGTCCTTCTTTTCTGAGTCATTTCCAGAGCTTCAGAGTCTAGTTTCCATCTTACTGCAGTGGTATTCATTCTCTGCTTCTAGATATAGAGCTTCATGTTTACCTGTAACAAGCTAATACATCACATGCTTGCTTTCTGTTTAGCTCTGATTAAATCAGTGACTTATTTTCATTTCAGTTCCTCTGGTCTTCATGTCTGTGGCAATATGATGGCTTTGTTTTCTTCTGTATCACAAATCAAAACGGGGAATGGCCAGGAAACAACTCCCATGGTTCTCCCCTAGTGAACACTCCTCTGGTCAATGGCTCATTGTTTCTCTTTCAGATTAAAAATTGGGTTGACCGGTTTCTGAACCGTCCAGTCAATTAATTTGCTACAACTTCTTGGTCAAATAATTGTGCACAACAAAAGCCTCATGCTTTATAGGAGTTTACTATATGAACAGAACTGTTTTTACGAAGTAAGCTCTTTTTTCTCTCAAAACATAACACATTAGCTCAGCATAATCTACTTTCTGTAAATCCATGCCAGTTGGCATAAATAGCCTCTACTTCTTTTTATATTGTGATCTAATAACACAGGCATTTTGGCCAGCATTCTCATGAGGCTATGAACATCCGTTAGGCCCATAGCCAACATACTGGTGAATAGTCCATAGCCTGAAATGGCCTGGGCTCTTTTGCACACCTTTCAAATCGCTGTTCCAGGATGCCCTTCTTTCCCAGCCCCTGGAGATCCCTTGGGCTTCCAGTTCTGAAAGTGACTTTTAGTGGCTCACAGTGTTCTCCTGTCAGCTCTCTGAAACTTCAAGGATACTAATGGTACAAGTTTTCCAATTTTAGGATGCCTGATACCAGCAGCTGTTGTTAAGAGCCTTTTGAGGCATCTGCTGTCTCACCAGCAGTGTGACCAGACATGACTTGCTTTTTTCAACCATCTCAGTGGATTAAGATACGTGCAGCACACAGCTATTGCTCAGCCCATACATGTGGGTATGAAGTGAGTCTTCCTGAGGCCTCACTGCCTCCATAGCTCACCTGAGAGAGATTCCAGTTGTAGAGATTCTTAAACAACAGAACTGGAGCTCTGTTTGCTTTGACCAAGCATGAGTCACTTTAGTTGGCACTTTAGTTCAGCACAGTGGGGCTGCCATTCATCTTTTCCCACCTCTGTTCATCCACAGCTCTTGGAGTGGGACGTTGTCAGCCAGTGCCAGCAATGAGATCTTTGGCAGCCAGGAGGTTGGATTGCCACTGGCTGCCCTTCTTGGCCGGCTCTGCATGAGAGATGCTAGAGTCAGGGTGATTGGGATACACAAGCAGCACTGAGGATGTCCTACTCCCACAAAAGATTTCCAGTTCACTTAAGTGCATGCTATTTTAAAATACGTACAATGGCTTTAGAATGGAATGGAATGGAATCGAATGGAATAGAATAGAAGAGAACACAATAGAATAGAGCAGTGTAATGTAGTGTAGTTTGAGGACCTTCAAAGATCATTTTGAACCACCTGAGCAGTTCAAAAAGCTAAAGCACTTTACTGAGGGCACTGACAAAATGCCTTGAACGCTGACAGGCATGGGGCACCAACCACCTCTCTAGGAAGCCTGTTCCAGGTTTTGACCCCTCTCAGGGTAAAGAAATGTTCCCCATTGCCCAGTCTGACCCTCCCTCAGGGAGCTGTAGACAGCAGCAAGGTTGCCTCTCAGCCCCTTTATCAGACTGGACAGCCTGATATCCTTGGCCTTCTCTCCCAGTCCTGCTTTGTTGCCCTTGTCTGGATGCTTTCAATGACACTGTCATCCTTTTAAAACTGTGGAGATGAGAACTGTGCATAATATTCAAGGTGAGACCACACCAACACTAAGTATAGCAGGAGAATCACCTCTTCTGCAAATTACCACCTATCTGTGCTGTGCTGTGCTGTGCACCCCACAATGCATTTTGCCCTCTTGGATGCCGAGCACGCTGCTGCTCACACTGAGCTGCTGGCACCAGCAGCACCTGGTCCCTTCCTGCTGAGCTGCTCAGCAGTCTGTGCCCATGTCCAGCACTGTTCCATCCCAGGTGCAGCACATGGCATTTTCCTATGTTGAACTTTGTGCCACTGATGATTGTCCAACGCTGCAATGTATCTTGATGCCTCTGCAAGGCCTCTCAGCCCTCCAGGGAGTCAGCAGCACTTCCCTGCGTCATGCGTCACCAAACTTGCTGAGGATACACTCCACTCCTGCCTCCAGATCGCCAGCAACAGCTCCTGCAAGGAGATTGTGGTGAGGTGGAGGTCGGTCTCTTCTCCCATGTAACAGTGACAGGATGAGAGGGAATGGCAGTAAGTTGCTCCAGGGGAGGTTCAGGTTGGATGTTAGGAGAAATTTCTTCTCAGGAGCGGTGCTGCAGTGGCACAGGCTGCCCAGGGAAGTGGTGCAGTCACCATTCCTGGAGGTGTTCAAGAGTTCTGTGGATGTGGCACTGAGTGCTGTGGTCAGTGGGCATGGTGGGGATGGGCTGATGGTTGGACTAAACGGTCTTAGCGGTCTTCTTGCCTTCTTTTTATCCACCAATCACGTAACCTTATCATAGAAGGAAATCACCTGAACACATTGTGATGATTTTCATCTCGAAATATTGTATGGCTTTCAAACAGATGCTCACGGCTTCCTAACAACGTCGGTGTCTCCTAAAGAAAAGCGAGGCACGCGGCGCTCCGATGCGCTCAGCTCGGGGTAGAGGCGCCCCACGCCCGGCCCGGCCCCGCACTGCCGCCCAGCGGTGTCTGCCCACGCCGCGCCCACGCCGCTCTGCGCTCCGCCGCCCGATCGGCGCTTCGTGCTTTGCGCATAGCCTGCCAGCTCTCAAAGAAAGCACGGGGATCATTCACAAACATATTTGGGGCACGATATTTAAGTTGTTTTTTAGAACCGAACCCTCCAAATGAAAATCTAGAAATACATGACAAGCTAAAAGAAGCAAGGATGAAGACACTGCTTTTTTACCCCTTTAGCAGGAGAGATTTTCCTGTAAACCATACAAACCAAACTATTAGCCTTCCCGTTGCACTTTTCAAACCCTGATTTTGAAGTATTCAGGTTGGATGTTGGGCAATACTTCTTTGAAAGAGTGGCCGGGCAGTGGCACAGGCTGCCCAGGGAGGTGGTGGAGTCACCATCCATGGAGGTGTTCAGGAGATGTTCAGATGTTGTAATAAGGGACGTTGTTCAGTGGGAAATATTGGTAGTAGGTGGATGGTTGGACTGGATGATCTTGGAGGTCTTTTCCAACGTTGGTGATTCTATGATTCCATAATTTAAGTATTTTACAGCAGGAGTCGAGCATCGCTGGCAGAAAAACTGAACTCAAACGGCAGGATTACTTGGTGCAGCTCTGCCAGTGATGTAACAGCAGAATTAAATGCTGAGAAGTGCCATGTCTCTCAGTTGACTGCATATCAGGGACTACGCTGACTCTGACTGCTGTATGAACTATGCTGAGATGGTGAAAAGTAAAAAAATACTCACCACGTGCTTTGGACCCCAGTGAGGATCAGAAAACCATGCCGGCATCAATCAAGTGGCACTGCCTAAATAAAACACGCTGTTCTTTCCTAAGTTATTTTTACTATTATTAAATCATGCAGTAAACGTCTTCTTGGCTCAGCCTTGAAAAATTGCTCTTTAGAATCATCATAGAATGGCCTGGGTTGAAAAGGACCACAATGCTCATCGAGTTTCAACCCCCCTGCTATGTGCAGGGTCGCCAACCACCAGACCAGGCTGCCCAGAGCCACATCCAGCCTGGCCTTGAATGCCTCCAGGGATGGGGCATCCACAGCCTCCTTGGGCAACCTGTTCCAGTGCGTCACCACCTT
>PPHD01025898.1:0-11622 GCA_002909625.1 Bambusicola thoracicus
GGGGTGGGGGCAGGTGGGGATGTGGCAGTCTCCTCCTCCCCCCAATCCCCTCTGGGCACCATTGGCACAAGTAAGGTTGGGGTGAGAGGGTTCCAGTTGTTTCGAAACCACATCAAACTTTCAGCTCGGGAAGATGACCTCACCCGAGCCGTGCCCTGTTTCCCCACTAGGACTGGGACTTCCCAATGTCATCTGTGTGGTGGCATAACTGGTCCCACCGGGTAGGGAAACGACTCCCAGAGAGGTGCAGGATCACAGAATCGCTTGAGTTGGAAGGGACCACTCAAGGCCATCGAACCCAAACTCCCCTGCAATGAACAGGGTCAGTTACATCAGGTGCTCCGAGCCCCATCTACCCTGACCCTGAGTGTCTCTGCGGATGGGGCAGCCACCACCAACTCTGGGCAACCCGTGCCAGTGCCTCATCACAGCCATTGGAAACAAAACTGCGCGGTGGGACACCGACCTGTCTTGTCGTGGACAATGGAGAAGAGGATGCGCTTGGATGAGTGCACGTTCTGGATGAGAGGACCCCCGGAGACAGCTGATTTCTGTCCTGGACACAAGGGAAGGTGAGAAAGCCATGTTAAGAGCCCCAGAGGGCACCTCAGCAAGCTCCTGGGTGTCTGCTGGTGACACCAGCCCGGGACTGGGCAGCCGTGACACGTCCCTCACCCCAACAGCTCTCCTTCACCCACCCCATCCCCAAAGCAAAGCACATCCCTAGCGATACCACAGAGGCACCCAATGCAATGCTGGGGCAGCACTGCAGGGCCTCCTCATCTCTGTGAGGGCTGCGCAGCCCCAGGGCCAACATAACGTCCACCTTCCAACCACAGCCCTCTGGCCCCACACGCCCGGCCCCGCGTGTTTCCCTCTCAGCTCCATGGGGCTTTGCACCAGGCCCTCGTCTGCGAGCAAACTCGAGGCTATTACCACAGCAGTCGCTGTACTCCTGTGAGGAAGGCACCTTCAGCTCTCCCGAGGGCCTGGGCAGCAGCACCTCACTGGCCACGGTCGCCCCGTGCAGACCGGAGGACACCTCCTGCTTTAGGTCCATGGCGATCTGCGTAGGCAGCGAGACACCATATAAGAAATTGGTCACGGCTACGGCGGGGGGAGCGTCCTGGCCGGAGGGTTTGGCCATGTGGCTGTTGGCACCGGGGTCTCGGCCGCCCTTGGGCACGAGGGAGGTACAAGTCAACTCTACGCTAGGGTTCGGCTCTCTGCTGGGCTCATCCGCCGGCCTGAAGGGAAGAAAAGGAGGAGAAGAGGAGAAAACGGGTTCTGCTGGGTCTGCGGCACTGCCGGAGAGCTGGGCGCTGAGCACCACGGCCTGCCTGTGCTGGGAGCTGCCACCAACACTCCGTGCCTTGGGAGGGGAAAGCTGCTCAAGGCAAGGGGGCATGGAGCTCCAAACTATGGGGACGGCGGCTCCAGGCAGTGAGTTGGGTGCCTATGGGAGCCGACCGCATCCTCTATCAATGTTCAGGGTGGAGGTGAGTAGGAGAAATAAGCCGTGTGAACAAAGATATGGAAGGGGAAAGGAGAGCCTACAAATGGGCCGTGCCCGGGAGGATGGGACCCCCTGCGCTTAACTCCTTTCTGCTCATGGTTTCAGAAATGACAGCAGACACCCAACCCTCTACAGCTTCTTTGGGAACCTGCACCATTTTCTCCTTTAAGCAGCGCAGGCAGTGCAAAACGCTTATGGCTTTGGCAAAGCCATCCAGCCCCATAGCCTGGTGTGCTGGGGAATAAAACCACTTGTGGGGCTGTAACCAGGCGTCTGAGCTGCCTTTCTCAGCACGGAGGCCTCACGGCACGCTCACCAGGGACCCCAATCAGCCCAAGGATGTGTTCTGTACCGAGGAGGTGCCGATGCTTCACATGAGACAGGCAGCCACGGCTCCACTGAGCGGCTCAAACTCTGCGTGTCCTACTTTTAGCCATCTCAGCCTGATTTTCCAGAAGTGCTGAGCCTTCAAAGGAGGTATTTGTTAGTGCTCAGCATTTCTCCGAATGATCCAAGGTGCCTCGAGTCAGGCGAGCTCAGAGCATCCCAAACCAACAAGTCCCTTGTGAAAACACGGCCACGGCAGCCAAGGGACTTCACCCTGCTGCTATCCCCCATCATCTCCCTATTTCATCTCCACATTTCAGCCTAGAAAGGAGCTCGCAACGTTTACACTGCAGGTCTCTTTGGAGACGAGGAAGCACTGAGTGTACTGCAGCTGAGACGCTGGCAGGGTGGCACAGAGCACTGCAGTTAACCTCGTGCACTACGCTTATAACAGCAGTGCTATGAGAGCCAGCAGGCCAAGGGCTCAGCCCCCTCCAGCATCCCCACAGTTACCTTTTTAGCCTGAAGCGGATGCTGTGGCTGTGCTCTAAAATGGCCATCAGGGATTTCACGTCGTACTCCATGGGTTTCTTGAAGCTGATCCCCTCGGGCAAGCCGGCCACCGCCAGCAGCCCCGGCTCCTTCAGGAAGCGCTCGTAGGGCAAAGGGACCACGCTGCTCTTCCCCACTGCTTCACCTGGGGAAGGGGCACAGTTACACACAGCGGGGACCCCCGGCCCTCCAGGCAGGGCTCGAGGAGCAAACCCGAAGCGGGACATCGGGCACCGCCGCGCAGAGTCCGATGGGGACAGCACGAGAAGAAAGCGGTCAGCATGCTTTTAGCCTTTAAGGACCTTCAAGCTCTTTCCAAGAGTTGAGGTCTCCTCACGGAGGTGGTGCAGTGAAATGCTCAATGAGGGTCGCTTGGTGTGAGCCCACCCCCCAGGGACCCCAAACCCGTGCCAGCAAGGGATGTGTGCTGGCAAAGGAGATGTGTCATCCTCAGCCCGCGTGGGTTTCCATCTTATGTTTACTGACATATTCCACATATCTCACTGTCAGTGCTCTTTCTCGACCTCATGGAGAAGAGGAAAGCACTCTGTTCCCCACTGCTGTGAGGCAGCCTTCGCTCACACAGAGAGGGAAGAAAATCCCCACAAGTCCCCCTCTGTTCCATGATTCGAAGGCAGAGTGAACACGGACACTTCTGACCTCCCATTGCCCTTCAGCAGCCCCACAGTCCCACGAGGTGCAGGGCTGGCTGGGTGACACCAGGCACCTCCATACCTTTGATAACCAAACCTCCCCGTACAGCCAGGAGCACACGGCTTCCCCTTCCCTGGCAGTGCAGGATGACCACACAGCATCGCTGCAACACAGAGATCTGCTACGAGGACTGAAGAGGACCTGTGCCCACATCTGGGATGGCCGAGGCAGCATCCCAGACAGGACAGATAGGTTGATAGATAGGTTGGTAGATAGCTAGGTTGGCCCTGCCAAAGCCAACCCCCTTGAGCCGCTCTGTCCTGAGCAACTCCTTTGGAAGCCAACCCAACTGGCTGCAACCACTAAACCTGCTGCGTGAAGCACGAAGCAAAAGAAAACAGCCATGCATGAATGTGACCTGCCTGGCAGAGCAGAGCCCAGATGCAGAACATCTGGCTGCGTGGCACGGGTTCGCCCCTCAGCTCCTGCCCCACGGGGTCTCCATCCGTGCCCCAGCACCATGCTCAGGAGCAGAGGGCACTATGGGACGTTTAAATAGTGATTCTCCTTAAAACCTTCTGGTTTTTCTCTCTCTTTAAAAAGAAAAAAAAAAAAAGACACACAAAAGATCTGACAGAAACCCTGGAAATCCTATGGCACTGTCAGCAAGTCCTTATTAAAAATGATTTCTTCAACATGTTCTTTGAAGCAACGCATGATAACTAATGATGTGTGACTCGCACAAGCCATCAAGGTTCCTCATAGCTGGGCTGGATAATATTTTAATTAAGCCAATAACAGAAGTTTCAAACCAAACCTTTGAACCACGGCACTGCAAGAAGACTTTCTGCAGGCTCGGGAGGCACCGCTGCCTCCATGCGCCGGCGTTAGCAGCTTTCCACCTCCCACCACCTTTTGCTATGGGGGGAGGACGATGCCCAAGCGGCCCCTTATCAAGCCAGCGCTCAACAACTCCCCGAACACATTCTTATGGGGAGCGTGTTCCTGTCAAAGTGACCTTCGCCAAGCCTTGTGCTGCCACGCAGAGGCTCACGGTTTAGCTAAAGAGAGACAATCATCATCATTAATGCCTGTTTAATAGAAGCCGGCGGTAATCAGTCATCCTGTTGGTGCGGAGATTACCCGGCTCTGGAGGGAATATGCCATCTTTTTGACTGAGCGTTCCCTAAGACTTTTGTTTCCAATCCCTGTTGATGGGAAGCAACTGAAAGGATAAGGGGAAACAAAAAAACGAGCGATAACTCCTAATTTCCAGCAGCCCCGTTGGCATTGGAAACAGAATCCTCCCGGGGACACCAACTGCTGCTCCCTGCTCAACCAGGAGAGGCTATTCCCTGCGACCAGCTCTCCTGTTGGGAGATGAACCCCTCATGTCGGGCCCTGCATTAAACCCACACGCGTCCTCCACGCCGCAAGCAGCATCTCCAGCCTCATCCTAATGCACGGGCCATCTAGTTCATCCAGCCCCGTGCAAACGAGCCCCGGTAAAACTTACATAATCTAAATACCTAATTATATAAAGGAATAATTCTCGTATTCCCCGTTGGCTTAGCAGCCTGCAGCAGGAAAACTCAGCCTGCAGCTCTAACCCGAGCAGCCCCAGCTCACCCGCTTGGCTTTCTGTATTCCCTTCTCCTCGTGACTTGGGATGAGCTCTCAAAGGCAGCAAAAGGATTCGATTACCCCCTTTAATGGGAATATCACATCCAAACCCTTTTAAGTGGTTTCAGAAAGCCTCCACTTCCGATCCCGGCTGCTCTGCCCCAGGGGAAGCGATGCTGTCTCCCCTCCAACTCCAAAGCCTGCGACGCGTGCTTCAAACCAACAGCAGCAATGCAGGTGGGAGCAGGCACTGAAACGAGGAGCTACACCACAAGCAGGAGCCCTACAAGTGCTCCCCAACGAGGACCCATAGGGGATGCTCTGAGTGCAGAAGGAGCGCTGCCGCAGCTCCAGCATCCGCAGCTTGGGCCCAGAGGGAGCCCTGCAACCCACCAGGCAACGTAGCGGCAGCCATATGGTCATCTACATTTTAATTGCAGGAGCTTTATCGCTGGGGATGATACATGTGTTGGAATGGCACCAGCTTGTCTCTCCGAGCTGAGAAAATCATCTTTTTGCTTTTAAGCAGAGCTGCCGTGGAAAGGGGAGAATGAGGTGCAGAGCCTGGGACGCCTGTGAAGCGCTGTATGGGCAGCACTCAGGACGGGGGTGCATCTGAGAACCCCACTCAGCCCACAGCAGGGGCTCCAGCTGGCCAGAGGGCTGCAGGGCGCTCCCCCTGACCACACAGCGCTACCCATTTGGGGTACAGCCCCTTTCACTGCAAAGGGCCAAGGCAGTGGCCAGACCCGCTCCCAGCACAGCACTGACCCCAGGCAGGAAGGAGCAGGGCCCGCCGTGCCGGGTGCCAACGGTCCCCAAAGCCACGAGGTGGGCTGGTGCTGGCAGCGCAGCGAGCCCCAGGGCCATCCACATCCCCAGATGGAATTGTGAAGGTTCTTACTATAAAGCACATCAAACACTTCCTCTACCATCTTCCTGAGGAGGTACACGTCTGATCCCTGGTCCGGGGAGACCCTGAGTACGCTTCGCCCGCACTCCTTTGCCTTCTTCTGCGCCTCTGCGTCCTGCTCCCTGCGCTGCTGGACTCCTGGAAGAGAACAGGAGATGCTGCAGTTGGCAGAAGGTTCGGTGGACAATGCTCATCACACAGCCTGTCCGTGCAAGACGGAGACCCACAGCTGCCAGGTTTTGGTGTCAGCAAAGCCCTTTAAGATGCATGGGGAATACTGCAGGGACGGGCAGCGCTGCCATGGTGCACCCCGGCGAGCCGTGGGCACGCTCAGCCCACACATAGCCCCCCTTCACTCCTGTTTTACACACTCAGCTGCGCTGACACCGTTGTGATTAATTGGCCAACGCGTTTCTTTTCCCTGGTTTCAATCTGCTTAGCCTTCAATCTCTCCGAAAGAGAAAATCCGCCTTTCTCAGAGGCTTTTTTACCCTTCAGCGTCACATAACTTGGTAATACCAGCTATTTCCTGCTAATTTCCCCCATTAAACCTCAAATAAAGCATATCTTCAGCAACGACTTCCTCGCATCTCTAAATGCACAGAAAATTAAACACTACAAGTGCATTATTGCCATTCTAGCTAAACCGATTCACCGGGGATTTTCAGTGGCAAAGGACTAATTCCTTCATCATCCTCGACGGGCTCTCGCCAGCCATCCAACCTCACTGCTGCTCACAGAGGGCTCAGCCACCCTTCCTGGCACAGGGGGACGTGGGGACAGCAGTGGCAGCCCAGCACTGAGGGCAGGTGAGCTGCCACATGTCCAGTTTACGCCTGTTCCCCCTACAGACCTGCTCCCTGAGGTGTCCCCCAGGTGACTGGAAGAGATGGGGGATGCAGCATCCCTGTGCCATCCCCACGCTGTCCCTTATTGTCCCCCCACTTGTTGACTTGAGCGGTGACCGTGCCTGCTGCCCCAGAGCCCTCAGTAGTTGTTTTGAAGGTGCTGGAAGGATTGGTGGTGAAGACAACGGCAGGGAGGAGACCCCGAGCGGTCTACGAAAGTGGTGAAATCCACTCAAACTCACACCCTTCTCAGACTCTCCCCCCCACCTGAGTGCAATCTCCCCTCCATTAACATCCATCTTTATAACTGTCAAGCCCCGCCGTGCGTCAGGAAAGGCTGAGCCAGAGCTTCAGACCAACGAGAGCATCCAAGTGAGGTCCGTGCGCCCGGAGGAGCGCGGCTCGGCAGATAAGAGCCTTCTTACATCTCCCAGTGATGTCTGGTTTAGATTATTTCAGATCCTTTCTAAGGGGGCAGCTAGCCTATAAATCAGAGGCATTTCCAGGGATGCTTTACGATGCATGCCAGTTGTAAGAGCTTTATGTAGTGGAGCTGAGCCTCGGCCATTTATAATTCAAGACAGAGTTATCACGTTTCACCCTGTCTCGAGTATCTGCTGCTTTGTTACAAACCCCACCGTCAGAATCCCATGCTTCGTACCAGATGTTATAACCCCACTTCCACAAAGGTGTACATTACACCAAAGGCGAGGGGAGCTTCGATTTGATGCCGATGGTGACTGACCAGAATCTATGCAGATGTATCTGTACAAGTGAGATGTGAGTGCAGTCATCAGCTAATGGGAGCTGCAGGGCCTCACAGCTGGCATCCCACAGAATCACAGAATCATAAAGGTTGGAAAAGACCTCTATGATCATCCAGTCCAACCACCAACCCATCCCCACCATACCGCTCACCACCTCCCTCAGCACTGCATCTCCGTGGTTCCTAAACACCTCCAGGGACGGTGACCCCACCATCACTCTGGGCAGCCTGTGCCAAAATCTGTAAGGCTCAGCCCCATTACGCTCACTGTCCTGCTGCTGTTGACCACTACTTTCCCCTCCTGCCTTCTTTTCACGGTGGGAAGAACCTTTCCCAAAAAGCCACCGTTCAATAAATCCCGCCTACAAAACCAAACGCATCGAGACGGGGAATAACTGCAGACAGCTTTCCTAGCCCCAAATAGAGTGGCAGAAATGTCAGCCTCCCATCTGCAGCGCGATGGAGCAGTGGGGTCAGTAGGGCTGTGATGCTCAGGGATGCGGCGCTGCAAAGCCAAGTGCTGCGGGCGAGCCTTGCACTTCACCCAGCACATGTGCAACGAATCAGCCAAGCAGACAGTGACCCTGGCAGCTTTACAGCACTCATGTTTTCACTACAATGAACCGTTCTTGAACAATTTCTCTGACGGATTAAGCACAAATGTGGTTTCCATCAACACCAGGCCATGCGTGCACGCATATGTGGGTTGTTGTCCCCACCACCGTCCCACCAGGTGTGGTGGCCCTCCTGCAGACTGGCTCTGGGCCACCTCCCCCCACCTTGGGGCTCACCAGCACCACCAAAACCCCATCTCTACTCCTGCAGGGAGCCATGAGAAAGCTCCAGCTGTGTGGGAGGGATGAAGCCATCCCAAAATGCAGGTGTGCAGGTTGGGGTGTGTGTTTATTGGCTGTTGCTTGAGGTATCCCATGGAATGGGATATCCCATGGAACGAAGATTCCCGTTGGCCTCAAAAATCCAGCCAGTGCTTCCAGCTCTCCAAATCTGCTCCTGTCATTCCAAAAGCCAGTAAAAGCCTTGGCTCAAGGCTGATCCCTAGGAGAACCTAATTCTGCTAATTCCCTCAGACCTCCTCCTGCTCACAGATGGCCATGCCACAAAGCTCACCGACCGAAGGATGCAAAGGAGTCGGGACACATGGTGCCCTCCATGGAAAAGGCTCCCATCTGCCCCACCGCCCCCAGCCCCAGCCTCTTCATGCAACTCTGGGGTCATGAGCTAATGGAGCACCAAGTTCCATGCTGAGGAAATCCATTCAGGGGGTTTGGAACTGGATGATCTTTAAGCTCCTGACCAATTCAAGGCACTCTGTGATTCTACAGTTCTACGACTCTGTGATTCCACGAATCTTTTGATTTCATTCTGCCGAGCCCAACAAACACCACACACAAAACCATGCCACCTGTAACCTGCCCATCCTCAACCACACAACAAACGAACCCAAGCACGTCATACCCCGGGATACTCACGGCAGAACTTCTGGAAGTCAGCCTGCAGCTCCTTCCTGGCACTGAGGAAGACTCTGCCCTTCTCAGTGCCCAGCACAAAGGTGTTCTCGTCATGCACAGCAATGCAGGCCACCTCGGTGTTCAGCTTGGACAGCGCGGAGCACTGCGGAGATGTGAGCGGGTTAGAGCTCGAGCACTGCCTTCCATCAGCCACCCGTGGCCACCTCCCCATCACAAGCAATGTTTTAGATCAGAATTTCATGGGTTTTACGGCACCCCCCACACCACAAATAGTTTGACAACTTTACAACTCCCTAAAGGCTTAGATATGCAAAAAGAAGCTTGTTTTATTGGAAAACATTTGACTTGTATCCCCCCTCCAGCCCCAAAAAGCAATTTTATACTATGATTTCTTTAAAAGAAAACATTCCTGCATAGAACAAAGAAACAACAATTTGTGGTTTTCCACCAGCCCTAATAAAATAAGGAGCACAAGAATCTTATTTCGGCTACAGAACACTAATATGGTCAAAGTCTGGATTAGTCGAGTGATTCTTCTTGTACAGTTATGCAAAACATTAAAGAGATGGAAAAGACTTCCTCCATTAATCCATTTTATGTAATATGTCCTTCCTGCTATACATAATACGTGAATATGCATTTTCATTATTATTTTTCACTGCAATTGTTACACAGTGCCTGCAGCCTGGGTCCCATTCCCATGGCCACAGCTGTGCCATGGCACTTTGCAAAGCTCACAAGGTAAATGGGGATTTTCCCACTTTCATCCTTCAGTGATGACAAGAATTGAGAGCAGGTGACCCAAAGCACACCAGGTCAGCTGAGGATGGAGCAGGAAAGCTGCTGCCCATGGACCAAACCCCATCGCAGCCACCGCCCTCTTCCAGCTCCCCTGCACATGATTTTCATTTGGTTGGGCTTAAAGCAAACTCCGTTTGGTCATTTTCCCTCCTGCTGAGCTTCTTCAAGAAGGGAGGATTTAATTACATCACCAAAATATGTATTTTTAAGAGGCCTCCTTTCAAGAACCGGGCAATAATTTGGAGTATTTTGATCAAGAAACTCAACATGCGGAAAAGAAACGTAAAACCTACTGCGAGAAGGGAGGTTCAGAGGCTGTGCAACAACGGGCATTCATTAAGAAGCCCAACTATGACAGCACGGTTTGCTGTAGATGATGGCACAGACACACATCAAAGCCATCAGGCTGTGTCAGCTCTGGGGAACCTGCTCTTTAGCGGGGTGACAGTGGTCAAAAGGAAGGAAATTGCTATCTGGGGAAAAAAATGCCTTCCTGGTGGAGATGAAGATGCTTTCAAGATGAATACATTGAACACTTGGCTTGGAAAGGGAGGGCTGTCGAACACATTGCTTTTCATTAGATATTTGTTGCTACACACGCACCTTCCCTTCTTGATCACATCCACAGTTAAAAATCAGATTAGCTCTGGTCCATGAGAATTAATCCCAACAGTTATCTTGTTTATGTAAGCACGCCTGACTTATGCAAGGTTTCCACTGGGAATTCTACGTCAAAAGATATGAAAGTTATTTTCTTTGTTCTGCCAGATAAAAGCCATTGTTCTCCTGTTGTGTAAAAGTGCACGGTAACATCGGTAAAACATCAAGTAAAAAACCCAACCAGCCCCTACGTTCGGTTGATACCGACATAAATATTAATGGGGAACACTGCAGAGCTGAGATGAGCGCGGGCTGATCCGAGCAGGGCTGTCAGAATGTGATGAACTCAACATCCCTCAGCACAGCCCCTTTAATGGGAGCTCAGCGAGTTGAGGGGTGCTTTTGCTGGGGGTACGGAGGCTTTCCCCACTTTGGGCTCTACTGTGAGCCCTGCTCAGGCTGCAGCAATGCTCTCAGTAGGTGGAAACAGGCACAGGGATGGAAGGGGATGGGGACCCTTACCATGGAGTCTAAGGCAGACACTAAGCTGGTGATGATTTCGTCTTTCTGGGGAAAAACCATATTCCACTGCTCAGGTCTGGAGCTGCCGAGGGTCACATCTAGAGGCCTCCCTGCCAGTGCCATATTCACCTGCAAATATGATTAAAAAAAAAAAATGCAATGCTGTTACTGATAGGAGCAAAAGAGAATGATGAAAACCACCCCCTCCCAAAAAAAGAAAGACATTGTCTTTTTAGCAAGCTCTCAGCACAACATCAAGTGCTGCTGGGTCCCACCTGCACCACGGACAGCGCCATGGCACCCGGCCCCAGCACAGACACCATGCACACGAGTGGGCAGAAGCAAGAGGAAAAAGCAGAAAACCAAAGGCGTGTGGAAGACACCCACGTGCAAATCAGCTCAGCCCTGCCAGGAGCTGAACAGATAACTGTGAGCGCTGCCAAGCTGTAAGCAAAGCCTGGCGCCGATGCCACGCATCCCAACAGTGCCAGTGAGGGTGGGCACAGTGGGGATGCATCCCTGGGCAGGTGCCACCCAGGTGGGTCACCCCAAGCAGCTCAGCCACGTGGGAGAAGTGACACTGAGCAGCAATGGGTGACATATGTGTCCCCATGCTCCTCGTCCCCATGGGGTCTCTTTCCACCCAAGAGAGCATCTGGCACGCAAAGGCGTCCTCAAGGCATGGGGTGATCTGCCTTCGCTTTGGACAACACACAGGAGCTCAGTCTGGGGAGAAAGCAAAAGGGAATTGATCTTTTTAGGGTATTTTCCCTTTTTTTTTTTTTTAATTCTCCATCAAATCATCAGCTCCTCACCCAGGAGAAGCTTTGGGTTCTGGGGGGTGGAGGCAGGGAGAGCAGAACCAGCCCTGCAAGCTCCAAAATGGGGAAAATGGGACTGGGTTGAGTCACATCACAGCACCCATTTGGTCAGACAGGTGGAGGAGATAAGCACCAAAATGCATTACATCCTTCAATCCCAGCACTGATATCTGCAAGCAGCTCGGCGCA